>LWMK02000608.1:5360-40901 GCA_001693075.2 Taenia saginata
GCATTCGAGTGGAGATGCAAATAAAGCCTCCTCATTTCCTTTGAAAGACATCCACAACTTTCGTTCAACTATGAAAGGCTCACCTCTTAAAAACCACAGCCGTTTCAAAAAAACTAGCTCTTTACAGTTGCTACTCTTGCCTAAGAGAGACAGTAATCAATGCGAACATAGCTTTTTTGTGAGAGGACACAAGGATTTGAAAAGCAGTGGGTCGGCAATGGCAATCGGAAGTCAGATGTTTTATGTTAATTGGTTGATTCAGACAATGGTCTTGTTATACAACAATAAGTGTGATTTTTTACACGAGCTGAAATTTGTCACTAGTTGTTTAGACGACGCTTTGTAAAAATCTTTGTTACGTTCCTGCGAATGATCTCTAGTGCTCAGATCTTACTTTACTATGTTTTCCAAAATGTTGTGACTTAGTGTAAGTAATCGAGCGTGTTAATGCGTGATTTTAGCTAATGCGAATGCAGCAAATCGAAACTATAAAGAGACAGGCAGTAGAAATCAAAAAATATTTATAAGGTGGGTATATTGGGTACAAAAATATGCTCTGCTGTAGAACATCATTTCAATATGAATTTGTTGCTGTGGTTAGGGTATTAATGAATGTAAAGAGGTATTAATGTGATATAAGTCAGCCACTTGGTGGAGGGATAAAGGAAATGGAATGGGTTAATTAATGAAAAGGTGCAGAGGATGCGAGCGAATTCAGTGCTGCATGGAAAGGCGCAGCGGATTGGAAGGAGGCGAAGGAGTGATGGAGTCTGTCATGACCGCAATGGCAGTAGATTAGTTGCGTTTGAACGCGAGTGTTGGTTTAGACGCGATTGGTGGTTTTGTGTGGTTAAAAAGATGAGAAATGAGATATTTGTATGAAAATGCATGGAATGAAGGAGTGATAAGTTGCGTTGGTAAAGTGTGAGGTTAATGCAAGCGAGCGAGCGTGTTTGGAAAAGTAAAAATGAATTTTCACCTAGCCGCACTAGACAACTGGCAACTAGTGTGAGCTCTGCGGGAATGCGAGTGCGGACACATCCTTGTTCGATGTTAGGAGCAGAACCGCTGCAGACATTTAGCCTAGTTGTGCTTGCAGGTCAAACGCTTTCCCAATACTCCTTCACCTACTTGATACTTGTGACATTCTGCACACCCTTGGCCTCTTCACAGGCAGTGACTTCATTCGTTGCGCCCCTTCCTATCGAATTGGCTACATGTAAAACTGTGGTGATTTTCATGCTGCTCAAGTTCGCATTTTAAAGTGCTTAAGCACTTCGGTTTTGATTTTTATGCCAAATCAGGTTTGAGCTCTGTTGTATCGTTTGGATGCTATTGCTTTTTTCCCATTCATAGCCTTTCAGTGGCATGCGCAGCAATTGCAACTCGCCAAGGCAAATCATTAGTTGGAGGTAGAGTTTTAAAGTAAAACCATTTGAGAAAGCATTGTATGCTTGTGCACTAAGTACACACACACACCTTCAGTGTTTTAGCAGGTCAGAAAAAACTTTAATGCTGTAATAGTGAAAAGATTTGCCAAAACAATATCTTGACTATTAAGGTGAATTTGGCTTTGCAAATACGAGGTTTAGGAGAATGCATCTGTGATGGTGAGTTTACCTTACCTCTGGATGTCCGAATGTACAGGGGACTTTTACCACAATCTCGCTCACTCTTCCACCCGCTCATTTAATGTGGCTGTAAACCTACTACCCCTCCATAATCATAGACGCACCCTCCTCTTCACTTGTCTCACCCAGTAACATCGTGCAGGTGCTTGGGTTTTAAAATAATGCACAGCAAGTGTATAGCAGGTTCTTTTGCGTTGAACAACCCTTATTCTAGTGAGCATTCGACGTTAAAGGTTGATTATATGCTTTTAATGCGTATTTACCCTTTCTTGACAGAAGTGAGACGATTTAAGTTCGTTTTCTGCAAATAAACCCACTGATTCTTTTGCTGCTTAGCAGTCACGGAAACACCTGCCACAGCGCAAAGCCACCTCACTTTCACATTTTCGGAATGCTGCCTTAGTTTTCAAAACAGCTAGTAAAACTACTTTTGGCCAAGCATTTTGCCCGATAACATAAAGGATGTATCAATTTGTAGGGTAGCACATTATTGGCTTCTTCTTTTGATGTATGCGAAACCAAATTCCCTTAAAAAGTGTTTTATTTTTCTCAAAATGGTGCAACAGTTGCATCTTATTTGGGTCGAAACTCATTATTTCTTAGCCAAACTCCAGCGTGACCCTTTCATGCATGGTTTTGCACCTGCCTTAGCACTAATAGAACTTAGCACGTTACCTTAAGACCCACTTTTACGTTAAGCAAATCATTATCCTTTTATTTTTATGTCTTCTTTCCTTTATTTCTTCACCACAGGCTGATTGGTTTGGTGTACGTTATTTCACTCATTTAGTTTGCCATTTTCTAATAAGACGCCAGTAGTTGGAGTTGCTCCGTAAAAGTGATGAGGTGCTTCACTTTATTCACCAGTAATTCATTTCTGCCAGTCAAGATTTCACCAATGCTATGGGTAGTGCAGCCTACTGAAGACCATTCTCCGTCCATCTCTTCGAGTCATGTGAGTAGCAGACGGTAGAACTGAAAAGGTACAAATCTAGGCTACGCTAGATTGGCACTCTGAAGAGCTGTCGCATAAAATATCATCTTAAATTTATTTTTGGAAAAGCTGTTAAAATGGAATAATTCACATCATGCATGATACACCTCGGAAATGGAATAAGGGTTTTTTCNATTTTTGGAAAAGCTGTTAAAATGGAACAATTCACATCATGCCTGATACACCTCGGAAATGGAATAAGGGTTTTTTCTCAGTCCTGTACGACTCTCGGCCTATATTCCGTGAGAACATGTGGGATGTTTGTGGATTTAGGCACTTTTTATTGGTGGAACAGAAGCCTAACTAGCACCCTAAGACGTACCTTATGGAAATTATGTAAAACTAATACCCATTCTTAATCAGGAATCGATTAACACAAGTTCCACAGTGAAGTGGAGATTAGCGAAACTGTGTTGCTTACCCTGCTCTAAGAAATGAAGCCGTAACTACCCAAGAATTGTCCTATGTCAAAAGCGACATTTTAGAGCGCTTGAATGTACATAGGCTTCTCAAATTATGCACTCTGTTCCTGTAATGCAGATTACGCCAAATGGGATAAGATGCATGAATTCCAACTGATGACTTCGTTCCTAAACATAAGCAACAGTATCCAATGCTGNTACTACCCAAGAATTGTCCTTTGTCAAAAGCGACATTTTAGAGCGCTTGAATGTACATAGGCTTCTCAAATTATGCATTCTGTTCTTGTAATGCAGATTACGCCAAATGGGATAAGATGCATGAATTCCAACTGATGACTTCGTTCCTAAACATAAGCAACAGTACCAAATGCCGCCGCAGCACACCCTATGCAGTCGATCCAATGCTGCCGCAGCACATCCTATGCAGTCGCTACATTAATATCGATCGGCGCAAGAGTTTGCACACCTTTGGATGCCGGTCAATGCAAAACTGACATTACGTTGCAACTAAGAGATGAAACTCTTTATAAGGCCCTAAAAAGGTCTCCATCAGCAAAGAAACATGTTTATCTTTACATTGCCCACTACAGGTGGGGTAAGACGTGCCGTACCAGCCCTACTTCAAGTGATCGGTCATTTATGAACAGACGGTGGAACTCCAGGCCTTATCAAAGAAGCCTAAGAACAAAACCAAAGGAGCCTCGGATAGTTCAGAAAAGCAACAATATTCCTTTAAGGTGGTGGTGGAATGTCATAAAACGGCTGTGTGTGCATTCATACGTCTTATTCCAATTTGTGAGACCCATTTCTGAAACAGTACAGATTTTCACAAGAACAATTATGAAGTGTTGATAAAAACATTTGCAGCGGTAAATGCTTATTGCACACTTGACTGATTTTTGATGGTTGGTAGGAGCAGACGGAGATAACGCTGACTTCCTCTTTAGCAAAGCCGAACAAATTGAGAATTCTACTAGTATGTAACTCAGTCATAAATATTTAAAACATGAGGCAAACGACTTCCTTTGGGGCAGTCTACTTGAGGGATTTCCAATCTTCTCTGAGGTGGGTGGACCTAAGCGGAAGAAAAAATACGTGGGATGGACAAAGAAAGATGTCATCATCCAGAAGGGCCAATAGCTGCCAATAATTGACATCAGCCGCTTGTGCTGAATGAGTCACTAGGTATAGGTTTTCCCACTCTGTACCGGACCTGCTACAAAGGCAGTAACTGCCCCTTACTAGCAACCGTATGCATACCACGACCCCACCATCTCCAAATCGTGAAAGCTGTATGCATAGAATTCTGTCAAGCAGCTGCAAGTTTGCTGCTGTGCTTAAATAATTTTGTACACTGCCACACAGCTATCACATGCTAGAGGGAAGGCTCACTTGATCCTCTTTCACTAATCACAAAGTGGTAGGCAAGTTGTGCGACCATTGCTACTAGTGCTAAGAGAAATTTAAGCGATGACAGATACGACCCGATTTTAGAATGGGTAAATACGCAGCTCAAAAATAATTAGCCATAATAAGCACAATCTGAAGCTTTGCTCTAAGTCTTGAGCATGAATGGGCTCAAAATGAGTGGACATCACAGATTAGTTTAATTGCTGCCGTCGTTGAGGCAGAAAGGGAGAGAGCCAGCACGTAGTAATCGCAGCTGCCTCTACAATATTTAGCTGCAGTAAGGTTTTTCTAAATAACTATGTGAGAGCACTTGCCGTACGTCACCGGCATTACTGATGGAAAGCGATAAGCGAAGCAAGCTTGATATGTGGCATGAGCATTAAGTACTGCACTAACACATCGCTGTCTAGTTGAGCGACATAGAATTGAAATAGGCATATAGTGGGGTTTTCCCTGAATTTTGTAGCCCCATCTTTTCCACTAATGCAATATAACTCCGTCTTTGCTTCTATCACTGATTTACAAGATTGCGAGGAGAATCTGCCCTCAGAAATGCATAGCATTTGACCGATCACACTGCTTTGCTTCCTTCATAACTCAAAAAGCAGCAAACGCTGTGTGTCAACCGAAGTACTGATTTTAATGATATCGGCAGCTACAAGATATAAATTGATCTTGTTCTTAACGATTAATAACGCAGCTGGAAGCAGGCAGGTCATTTTTACTAATGCAATAATCTATTAGCATGGTGTGGGCTGAATACCAATTCGATGCTCACAGGCTCCGTACTGTCGGTGCGTCGAAAGGCTGATTACTGTACTTTTAAAAAATTCGTGTGTAGAAGGCAACATGCCACATGCCGTTGGTGTGGAACTGATTCGATGACAATGCGCTGTCTTTAAAACACCCATTAACATGGAAAAACATAGCGCGGTATTTTGTGCGTTTACTGCATTTTTTACGCAATATTTGTCAACGCTTCTGCACAAATGGTGTCAGATGAGNTGCTGTCTTTAAAACGCCCATTAACATGGAAAAACATAGCGCGGTATTTTGTGCGTCTACTGCATTTTTTACGCAATATTTGTCAACGCTTCTGCACAAATGGTGTCAGATGAGCTGTTGCATTCGTCTCGGAGATGTAAACTGCAATGTCACACGCGACGGGTTCAAAGTAGCCTCTATGAATGTCACGGCAAAACAAGATGACGCCACTGATCACCAGTTGTGGCGACTACTTTCACCTTTTACAGAGATGACCCTCAATCAGAAATTAATAATTGACCCATGTTTCTGAGAAAACCAGCGACAAATAAAGTCCATACAATGTACAAAGAGTCCATTCTACAAGCCAACCCCGGATAGCACTTTTATGTCATTGTGCTTGTTTCCAACTTCTATTCTCTAGTTTTAATTGCCCTCAGTACTCTGCAATCTGTTGTCGTTCGTAATGGCTGACCAGTGATTCCGAAAGAAGCAGCGACACATAAGGTCTATCGGTGCACAGGGAGTCCGATTTGCAAGCTAACTTTAAAATTCACCTGTATGTCACCCTTCTCTTTTCTACTCTATTTGGTCTAGCTTGAACACAATTGGTACTCTGTGCTTCGTTGCCATCCGTAATGTTTAATTCATTTTCTCGAGAAAATTGTGACAGATAAGATCCGGTCCATGCACACAGGGTCCGTATTCCATGAAAACCGATTACACATAACTCTGAGATCCACTCCCGCGGAAGTAACTTTCCAAAGAGTGCCAAATTGATTGGAAAAAGGGAACACTGAATCGCAGTTAAAACACACTGACTTATTGCGACTAACATTCGGGAACTTTGATTTAAGCCCAAACGTGTCGTTGGGAGGCATGTTTCAGTAAAAAAAACACAGACTTTTAGTATTTTTTGAGGAATCAAGCTGTGTGCCTTAAAACACACGTTGTGGCGGTTCAGGCTGCGGGTTTAGTCATCATCTTGAGAAGCGAATGTAGTGAAAAGGTATCGATTAAATTCTTTTCGAAGATTTTATTCCTTAAAACATAATTGCCCAATGTCTTGGCCGTTAACGCGTCAAAATAATAAAGAACTTCACCACTGCAAGCAGCAAACAGAGAATCGTACAGCTGAGGAACCAAAATAGCAACTATGAAGTGCTAGCACGTTGCACTTATGGGACAACGCTATTTTGACGTGGTCTATAAAGAAGGCATAGGCAAAGACCAAATGCTTCCTGATGTTGATATTTATGGGAATGCCCATTACACTTTGTCAAATGGCTTGGGTAAGAGACACTGGACTCAAGAAAGCAAATTCTTCCGAAAGCGTCCTTTAGTTAGATGCTTTATTTTCTATCGAATGCCTCAGGGTGGCTTCATTTCGCATATGTAATGAGAGGCTTATTATTTTAATAATCATGTGCTTATTTCTATTAAGGCTTCTTTGACATGGTTTACAATACCTTGCACAATCAAAATACAACGACATGGTCCACAAATTCGCCACTGAATTCAATGTTACACCAACTTCATTAACACTGAGATGCTCGAAACAAAGTCATCACATTGTTAAATGGCTCCATTCTCCTTTAATGCTTTCATTCTTCCGCTTGGACATAGAATCCATAATTGCAGACCTCAAAAAAGCAAGGATGTGTCTAAGTTGAGGATCCGCCAACAGCAAAGAAGGTGATGTCTGAAAAGCCATTTTGAGAGGATAAAACTCTAAACAACTGCAATTGAAATGCCACCTTTTCTTAAATTTTAGTGGCAGCATAACGAGATTTGTGCATTCGGGGGCAGGTATGTTCATTGTCAGGTTCGCTATAGGGTAAGTTAATTACGTCCAAGAATTGCTTTCCTAAAATTCAATGAAGTGTATGAATGTGTTTGTTTACATTAATTCAACGGAAGGGGGAACCATCATTCGCCTATCCTTAGAAAAGGGCATAATTTTCCTGCTACCTGATTATTTAAGACACCTATTAGATTTATTTAAGGCACGGCGTGCAAAGCAATGGTTCTACAAGGTCACCCTAACACCAAATTATATAAATAGCTCATTTTGCTTAAAAGGGAACGTTGAATATAAGTAGAATCTAATTAGTCTAGTGAAGATATTGGCCTACACAAGTAAGATAACTGCTTAAAAGGGAATCCAAACCACTAATTATTACCTTTTAGTCGGAAATAGGAAGCCCCTGTCTGCACGCATTGCAATAGCCAAATTTTAGCTGCAAAAGCGTCCTTGCGCCATCTTATCTGGCAAAAAATTCCAGCTTTTTCCCGTGCTCAACTCAAAGAAAGGTGCGATGGGTAGGAACCAGTTTATATTTTCATAAAAGACTCCCTGCAAAAAGTTAGTGATGCAGCCCACATTTACATTGTTGGTTTATCCAGTCCATTTGGTCTCATGTCAAGGTATAGTCGAAACTTGAGCAAACTTGACACTCATTTGCTAAAACTTGAGGACAAATAAAACTTGGACACAAAGTGGGATTTTCTCCCAACTTAGTAGTTTACACATGAAGCATATAATCTAGCGAGCCAGAGTGGATGCCTTTTTTGTATTTTTCTCTCGATGACGCCAAAACTTCAAACCAAAATGATTTTAAGTTTTAATCGGGCAAAGTCGCCTTTGATAACATGAGCTTTGATAAATAACGATGCAAGTATCAGCGTATTCTTAGCATAGTTGGTATGCAGATATCCTGTAACGAAACAGCAACCATGATCATGCCTCACAACATCCAAGTTCCGCCATAAACCATTTAAATGATATTTTGATTAAACTCTTTTTAGGTAACTAGGAATGGTCTCGATTGCTTAGACACTACCTTACTTGATTCAGTAAAATGCCCTATGCTTATGCAGCGGCCTTGATTCTCTATGCAAACCAATTACATTTAAGCACATCATTAGTCGCAGATTAAACTTGTTTTTTGGAAAGTTTCCATGTGAGACGCATCAAAGTGCTTGTCATTTATATTTCTAGTTTGTATCTATAAATGCCGTAATAAAAAGCAAAATTACCCACTAAGTAAAATGCAGAGGGATGTGAAAACTAACATGTCTATTTCACTTTCCAAACGATACAAAGACGCCCATCATTTATTGTGAGCGTACTTTCTTATGAACAACGTTCCAAACTAGTTGAAAGCGGGAGGTGAGTACGTCACTGGACACCTTTTCGACCACAACGTATCGTAAATAAGTGCCAGTATAAGCTGTTACAAATGTTTTGTGGCATTTATCAATGAATCGAAGGATGGAGAAGAAAGACAAGCGATTCCTATAAATAAATGGCATTGGTTAGAGGAAGACCTACAAGGATGATGTGGACTCATTTACACTTGTAGTGTATTCAAAGCCTTATTGTCAGCTTAGCGTTCCGAATAGTAACTGCACAGCTCGAAAATGCTACATATTGTAGCCCTCATTTTGTGCTAGTGACACCATGATCCCACTGTTGTATCCGTGCTCCCATCAAAGTGAGCATAAATACAATTGTCGGTTTACACGCTTCAAGCATTGGAAGAGCACATAGGATCCCACAAAAGGCAAGGAGAAGATTTGTAACGCTAACTTAAGACACAATTTATGCACAGCTATGAGAGCACCACGGTCAATTGTGCTCATCATGATGGGAGTCCGCTCATTATATTAAGCCTTGAGTTTAATACCTTACCTTCGAAACCTATTGTCAACTGCACATCAGCCTATCTGCCATAAGCCCTATCTCTAATGGCATCTAACAGCGCACCAGAAACTTGGCTGTCAAGAGTCAGTGTAAGAGGCTTAACTTGACCTCAATTTCAGCATTGGATGACACTATATTCTTGCACAAAAACACTCAAGAAGAGCAATAACCTTGCTGATAATGTAGAAGTATTTCACAGAAGCTCACGGTTTACCTATTTGACGAAGCATTTCCCTTCATTTATAACACGCACGTTATTAGATTCCAATTGCACATGAGTATGGGAGCACTGCCGCTACTTATGCTCATCGCGACAGAAATCAACAAATCAACCTAAATCCGAAGGTGATCACCACTCCCATCTTTACAGTAGAGGAAAACGAATGCGAGTAACAAAACACATAACTTTTCTCACGAGTCAGCCTGTGGGATTTAACTTGACCTCCTCTTTTCTGCCACGTGGCAACAATATGACTCCGCATTAAATGTGCATTTATGGTGAAAGCCCACACATTCTGCATTGATTCAAGCATTTTCTCCTCAATTATTGAGCGCATCAGTTCAAGATTATGTGCAATGATGAAAAACAGCAACCTAAAACACAATGCTGGATGGATCCCCTTAATCCAGCTTCTGCTATTAGTTGCACTATGCTGCCATGCTAGACGCGTAGGCGACTGCATACTTTGCTACATTGGTACGGCATGCAATTCTTAGCGCCAGTACACAGAAAAATGCTTTTAATTATGGAATTTCCGAGTGCAATGTGCCAATTCTGAAGCATTCTTTACAGCAACTGAAAAATGAGGGGTAATTTCCCGTGATTTTGAACATATTATATGAAATCATTGTCCTACTGGCGGCAAACTTAACGAACGGGTGTTACAGGCACGCTGAGTATTTTACAAGCATGTGCTTGATGGATAAAGTGCTGGTATTGTTAGAGTGCACGGACAGTACTCATTTTACGACTCAACTGTTCTGGGAAGATCCACAAAACGTTTCATTTCAGGTTGTTAAGACTCGCCACTGCAACTAACTCAGAAACTGATGTACTCAGCGAATGAGGAGAAAATGCTTGGATCGATGCAGAATGCGTGAGGCATTTTACCTAAACCCTCTGCATTACCACCAAGAGAATTATTCCGCCAGGATGATTTTGTGAGCGACGACGGTGTTGCTACGTGGTAGAAAGGAGAAGGCCAAGTTGAACCTCTTACACTAGCTCGTGGCATTCAAGTTTCCGGTAGACTGTTGGTTGCTACCAGAAATAGGACTTATGACAGATAGGTTAGTGTGCAGTTGATAATAGATTTCAAATGTAGGGCATTAGACCTTGAGGCTTAATGCAATGAGCAGATTTTCGTTCTGAGAATCACAATCATCTGTGGTTCTCTTATACCTGTGTACAAATGCTTCCACGTTAAGTTAGCACTGCAAATAATTTTACAACCCTTGCAAATGTCAAGATACTGAGAGAAATATCATGCAATTATTGTATTTGTGGTTGCAGTGAACATTTTAGTTGTGGTAAAATGGATAGGATTATGGTGCTACCTGCTCGGCGCCTCCTCCTCTTATACTGATAGCACAACTTTAAGCAAAACACGCATCAAACGCGTTATGAATGCTGGATAGTGTACTAGACCTCTACTCTTAAAGGTGGAATGCTATAAATGGGAGGTTTTGGTCGATTCCAGCACGCTGCTCTTTGCGAGTGGTGGTTAGAATGCCACGATCTATCCAATGATAAAGCTCATCATTGCCTCCTACCAATGATGCGCAGGGGGAAAAATCCTGCCCTACCAGTAAGATGCATGCCTGCTTGCGCTATCTGTCCTTTTGTCGAAACTCACACCATTAGGATTTAAACGTGTCAAGTTTAACAGCGTTCTAAATTGCTTTTTACCGTAAAACACAACCAGACTAGCCCTATTGGGGACCTAATTTGTTCGGTACATTTTGGATGGGCTGGCTTAGCGTCTAGCTCCACATTCAATTAAAGAAGCGTAAATAGGACTAGATCCTCCCGGTTTTTTCTAAAACGGNGCTTAGCGTCTAGCTCCACATTCAATTAAAGAAGCGTAAGTAGGACTAGATCCTCCCGGTTTTTTCTAAAACGGACTGCTGCAAATGCTCAGCAGACAAACACCATTCAAATGGAAGTGTTGGAATCACACCATTCCATTTAAGAGCAGCATCGGTGTACAAATAGCTGCATACAATCCTGGGCCAAGTCGATTTCACTGGCAAGTGTCATGTAACATCGCAGAATAACATGTGCGTCGGATAATAAACACACCGCCATTTCAGCTGCGGGTCCAGATCTATAGGAAACCAACCCTAAATTGTACTGATTTACAAGCGCAGAGAGTTGCTGGTCCACCTTGGGTCTTGCTTATCATTTTTGACAACGTCTCATAGTACAAAATGAATGTTTTGACAAGCAGCAGGCTACTGGCATTACATTATCCAAAAAAGCTTTATTTTGATAACGATTTGAATAGGAAGACGTTATTTCAGAATGATCCAAACAAGCCAAACAGAGTTTAGGTAGTAGTTATTTATGACTCTGAGATGGAATGCAAATAACTGGATACATCAAAGGTCCTCTCATCCCTACCCACTTTCTCTAGCATGGCGGACTATTTCATACTGAGCAGTTTTTTTCGACACACCACTTGTGGGTAAAGGCACGAGACACTGGACGGTGAAGATTGCAATCATAAGACGCATTTCACTCCCTTGCATACTTTTAAGCACTATGAGCGATTTTCGCATACCTCTTTCGACGCTGTTGTCGTCGCTGCAAGCGCATGTATAAAACGCTCACTGCCATTTTTGGACTTCTAACCAAGCGTCCCTGCTGTGCGCACACCGAAAACTCAGCTGTTCAATTTGACTGCCTTTTCCTTGTAAACGACATCTAACCCAATTACTAGTGCATTTCATCACTGTCTGTGGCTACATAGTGTGTGTTCTACGGCAGGCAAGTTATGGCCAAAGCAGTGAATTCTGCTATTCCCTCTTGATCCGTCTATATCACCATCACCTTTGCAAAAAGGATTGGAGGAGATAAACTTAGGGCAAACCTATCCTATTGGGTGACACTTGACTATATTTCTTCTCGTTCCACTATCATGATTTGATGGCTTCTACTTGCTCCAGAGCAAGAGTGACATGTGATTACATAAAGCTGTCAAAAACCTATATTTCCAAGGCACTATCTCTCATTGCATCTGCTCAGTGGAATTGATTTTCAAGCATTCAATCATCATTAAGTGCCAAAAAATTTTCCAAGGCTAAATATGAATCCACCTCTGTGCCGTTCCCCATTTCCACTGATGATACAGTGGTGCAAATTATTTAGTTAAAGCTTCTTATGATTTTGGCTGTTAAAGCTAAGTTTACCATCATACAGAGCTCTATTGATTGGGTTAAAGCTCAACATTTTTAAGTCTGTGTCGATTACTGACTGTCCACCCAAAGCAGCTTACACTTATGTGGCACCCATATGATATTAAGCACTTAAGTTGGATTTGGAAATACTCACATAATCCAACACGCCTTATCGTTTGCTCATAGGCTGATATGCGTGTGGACTAATCATATAAGTGCGGCATGAGTTGTGGATGCAAAGTACTTCTGGTTCAATGATGAAGGTTCAAGTCAGTCTCGTCGTTATTACGACTGCGCTTTTGATGGCAGATTGCGAAACCGCTAAAGATGAGTTTCATTTTCTCATCGTACTCTGCCTGGTACAAGCGTGATGAAATGTAGCGTATTGTAATGCTTGTTAAATTATAAACTACTTTTATTATTCTCCTGTGCAGCTTAAACGCATGTAAGGAGCAGTCCTATCCCAGTCAAACGCATGTAAGGAGCAGTCCTATCCCAGTCTATTTTCCTACTCTCGCATGCTGGTAATTGATGCACTGTGCCTTACCAACAATAATTAGCTATCGCTATTGATTAACAAGGTGCTTCTTCTTGTTTATTACAATGCCCCAGACAAATATATTCGGCACCGCTGGTTAGAGACACTGACGAAATATTGCAATTGTTGTTTACTTCGCTCGCCAACTCCTCTCGGTTTCATGATTTCCTTAAGCCGTATTGTTATGCTGGAGGTTCATGTCCAGAGCTACAAATGACTACAAATTAGAAATCGAATTTGATTTTTAATGCTCATTTCTACTTGTATCAAGGAGGTTTACATGGTGTAGAAGCGTTACTTATTCCTGATTATGCCCATATATTACGGCCAAAAAAGCCTGCTTTTTTAATCGAGTAGAGACGAACGATGATTTGGTCTTATTAAATCAATCTCACACCGACCAAACCTTAAAGATCTAAGAATAACTAACTCCTAGAGCAGAAGTGATACCTATTAAAACCATCCCCATGCTATCTATTTACCTATTAACCGTTCAAGCTGATGCTACAAAGCTAGAGGTCGATTAACCGGAGCCCGATCTAGAGCGTTCAGGCCGGACAGGCTCTACCAGAATAGGCAAAGGTACATTTATTGGCTTGATAATCTTCACTCCTTTTAAAGACCACTAGCAGGCGACTGTGACAGGGAAACGTGTGATAAAAGCAAAAAGTCACTGGTCCGTCGCATTAACCAAATTAAAGGAAACAGCACCTTTTTGCACGACTTTACAAACTGTATTAGGCATCACCACAGCATATTTGATGATATTGATCTTCCATCTCCGCCTTATCGCACCACGCCACGTGGCAGGTGTGGTTGTGTATTTAGCTACAGAGCACTGAAAGCTGAGCCAAAGAGACACGTGTGTAACTCAAAAAATTAGTCGCCTTCTTGCCATCTAGTGTTCCTTCTTCCATCGTTATTCTATTTAACGATGCATGCTGATAGCACGGTGGATGTGAATGCTGACTTCATTTCTTGCAACGAACTCAGTTATAAGGCACACGGAAAATGAAAGAAGATAGCGCATAGCAGCCATCTCATAGGCAATGGGTGCCAGTGATGAAATGATAGCCCTCTGCTAATCATTGACTCTCCGCATAGTGAATGAGTCCTTGATAAGGGTTAGACGACTAAATACTGTGACTGAACTGCATTTGTATGAAAAGTAGACGTCTTCAACGAAGGTGATACGGCATATGAAGCATCATCTAACTCGATGTCACTGTCGTAGATTAAAAGTTGAGTCTCGTGCGATACCGCAACGCGTTTTCGTAAGCCCAGTCTTGGAACTGGAACGTATTTGTGGGTATGGCTGCTGATAGGCATTCCCGGTGACACAAAAGAGCCATGTGCGCATTGATGCGTAAGTCCACATTAATTTGAAACCAACTTGCAGGCACGGTGTTATCAGCGGAAATTTTAGCCATTCCGGTAAACAGATTTAACCCCTTTAGGCTGTTTTATCCAAGAGGCCAACTAAACTGCTGCTTCCCCACGGAATCTAGTATTCTGGTCAGTCAAAGTGCGTGCGAATCTCGCTAGTTTATTAAAGAATTAATCGCCAAGATTTGGCCAGTAAAGTGCTTTAACTTTACGTAGATTGGTTCAAAAGAATGTCTGCTTTGGCCACTTTGCATAAATAATGCAAAAAGAGTGTGTATGTAAAGTCGTCATGCAAGTTAGGAATGCTAAATGCTTTTGTACCGTAAGAAATCCATGGGGGCCATGACAGCGGGACATTTCTGCTTTGGCGATGACGCTTCATTTCTGCCTCATTTAGCTTGTGACTGCGTCTTAAGTCGAGGCGAGTAAAGTAGGGAGCAGCAAGATGAGGTTTATTAGCAAATCCTATTCAGCACTGGTGAAATGGTATTTAGTGCGCAGTAGTACTTGCTACGTGTTTTTTATTTTTTGTTTTAATATCCATCTCCTCAAACCAGGTGATGAGTAGTTAATGTTGAGGGCACTCACTCAATTTATGCCCATCACTTTTTTATGGTGCTGTAGATTCTAGGAAAGCAACACTTCTCACACAAATTTGCCAAACAATAACATATCCGGCAAATGCATTAAAAGTAGTCAAGAGTTTTTCATTCATACACAGAAAACAGACAAAAGTTACATCAATCCGGCGATGAGGGTTGGAAGCCTTACCCTATTTCCCTACCTGTTGTTCTTCTCCTTCAGTATGTTCTGTTTATTTTCATGATGTCTTTGACATAACAGGTAAGAATAGAGGAACGCTGCACGTGTACACTTTGACGTGCTCATATAAGCCTAGACATGAAGACGTTTATTCACTAGCAGTAGAATTACTCATTGATCTCCAAATCTACTCAGTGATCCCCTAACAACATCCTTTTGCGCTTCTTAGAGTACCCAGGACATCTCACTTGAAGTCGGACATAAAACCAACGCACTTCTATTTTCCTCAAAACCTTGCATTGGAGATGTAGGAACCTCGCAATCATCCCCAACATCAACCCCGACACAGCACGCTGCCTAAATAAAAATAACTTCTTTCTGCCCGTTTGTTGCTACCTTAACTTCTTTCTGCCCGTTTGTTGCTGATCATGTTAATTCTAGCAGGGGTGCAGTAATTCCACCTACGTTCTCTCTAATGCAACTCCATATTGCATTGTGGTGATATGGATGCTAATCAAGGATGTAGTCCATAAATTCCAGTCGTTGAGCTGATTTCCGCGCGACACGTTAAAAGGGAGGTTAATAGAGTTGTGCTGGTGATACCACCAACTGCAAAGGAGGTTTACGTTTCCGCAATAAATTCCATTAGTGCTTATAACTGAGGCACAACCACGTACCACGGATTACTGTCTGCTACTTAAATCCCCAAGTAACAACCAACTTGCTTGTTACCTTTGCTGTTACCGCCGGTATGTCAGAAGCATCGCACAATCCCGAAGCTGAGTGGATTGCAATTACTAGACTATGTTTGTTGAGCAATGGCTTTTTCCACTCTTTTTAAGATCCTACGACTGAACGCAAAGAGACAGGATGGGCTTCATCACCGCCAAACTTCTACGTCAGCCTAGTGGGTCCTTTTTTCTTTCGGTTAAGTTGGGATAACCGGAGTTTGGCTGAACTCCACCCGCGTTATGTCCTAATGAATGCAACAACTCCTTCACAACTTATGCGTTTTCGTTGGGCAAACTTTACAGACGGAACATATGATATCGCCGGACTAGATTCCGACACATTATACACACTGACAGCGGAAGTATTCGGAGATGGAGGCAAAATATTTACTTACAATGCCAGCATTAAAACACTTCGCCGTGGTGAGTTGGCACTTATAATAATGTGGTGTACAACTTTGCATCGAGAGATAATGCTCACGAAAATCTGTCCCTAGTGGCGTTCCTCCTATCAAAGCATAGGTCCCACTGTGCAACTCACCACCATGAGGCTGCTGTTAATCTTCGCTACCACATCTTTCTTATTTGGGCTGAGTGAGTTTTGTGGATGATGTGACTGAACCTCTACACATCTTACGATGTGTTAGCAGAAGTGTTTGGAAATGGATGCAGGGTTCTTGCTTACAGTACAAAAAATGAAAATGCTGATTGATGGTTAGTTTTACCTGTGAACATGATGTGCAACTCCACATCGAAGGCTTATGCTTGCCGACATTTATATACAGTGGTGTTTATGAAATGACATATTGAATAAGCACGTTATGAAACCCAACCCATGAGGCAGTTGGAAATCCTCGTTGCCGCACATTTGAGGTGTTGCTGAGTTCAGGTTTTGCATGAAGTACATCTTTGCGTGTTTTGTTTGCACAGGTGAGGACACAAGAGCCCTGACAACTAGTGTGCCTGTTTCTGCTTCCACAAGCGAAGAAAGGAAAACCCCAACTACAAGTGGGTCTGTCCTAACTTCCGCAATCTCTGGGGTCGTTTTTATTTGCCTGGTGGTAATTCTTGCCTGAACGCTTGCGTAAGTCGGTCAAAATTGCCTAGAATTTCCTTCATACGGAATGTCGTGACGCATAACAACCCTTTTCTACCATAGGATTCCACGTTGTCAGGATCGCACAACTCGTCATCCGTTCAGTTTTAATTAACACTTGTGTGACTCCTCTTTATGAAAAAGTCCTGAGTGACAAATGAAACACGGTATCGTGTTTAAGCTACTCTTCTTAATAATGGCTTATTTTAGAGATCTAAAAAATTGGACTTCTTTTCTGTGTCATTTAATAAAACTATTGATATCCGAGTGATCTTACTTATTAGCAAGCTGCTGGCTTCCTAGCAAAAGAGGCGCAACGCCTGCACACCTGTTTATTTTTTTCAACAGTATAGAGCATCGCGATTATTAAGATAATTATAATCTAAATGGCCAAATGCTATATGCTACAAACACAAAGATTTTTATTATTCTGGCACAAGTTGAATTAATGGACGACAGTCTGCCCTGTTTATCCTTCGTGCTACTTCAATACGAGCTGCTGTAAGTGGAGAGGCTGTGATCGATACCAACTTAACATTGTTAAACTTAAAGCCGCTCAATAGAATCGGGCGTGATGGGGCATACCTTACTCTATCAGTCCACTTCATTGGAGGCTCTAACCAATTAATCTGCATTATCGCGCCTCTAGTGGGGATAAGTAGCGCTGCAAAGAGATGGATACAATGCTAGCTTAAGGCGGTTCCCCTGACTCAATGATGATACGATACCTGAGATCCAATTTTGTTAGGTGAATGTAGGAAGAAAATAATCCTCTAAGCCGATGGTTCAAACAGCTCTGTGGGATCGCATGTTGCATCTGCTCTGGAGCATGCATCAGCCATCAAACCGTGTTTGGGGAACGATAAGACATTTATTTATGGAATTTAGGTTCGTAGGAGAGGATAAAACGTGTCTCTTGTATCCAAATTCCTTCAGCCCGGTATCACGTGCTTTTATCAGTAAGCGGTTCATTGAAAATCGTTCAGCGTAAAAGGAGCCATACACTAGAAAAAAATTTAGGAGTAAAAGGGCATTTAAGAAGGCCAGTTATTTGCGTTCTATTAGGCCTTAAGTAACATCTGTGCATCTTCATTTAAGCGGTTCAGACTTCAAAGCAGATAAATAAGGTCGAATTGTGTCTTTGTATGATAATATTTCTTGTTTTACGGCATTTGGCAGGGATATGAAATTCCCTTCAACGCAAAATTAGGAAAAATCACTTGCACATGGCCATGAGAGCACTATAATCGATTGCGCTCATAACGACGGGAATCCACTCTACGTCAAGCCTTGCAGTTTAATACCTTGCATTTGAAATCTATTGATAAACGCCCACCAACCTATCTGCCAAAGTCCTGGCTCTGATAGTGACTAGCAGCGCACCAGCAGCCTGGCTGCCACGAGTCAGCGCGGGAAGTTCAACTTGACCTCCTCCTTTCTACGACGTGGCAACACCGTGATGTCTCACGAAATTATATAGAGAGAACAATTACCTTGGTGGTAGTACACAGGGTTTAGACAAATACCCATGCATTCTGCATTTATTCCTGAGTTTCCTCTTCATTTATCGATGAATTTAGTTTCTAATAGTGTACAATAATGAAATACGGCAGTTAAATCGTAAAACGAATGTACCCGTCCTCACTAGCAAATCCACATTTTCCTCAATTTGTGTGAACTTGCTAAAGCAGGCAGCTTATTAAACCCATGCTTGTAAGATTACCAAAACGTTAGTTAGTAAACCATAGGCATTCTGCTGTACACAATTCACTTGCAAGCAAGAGTTCTTAAACAAGGATGCATCACCTTAAGGAGAGGGGAACCCCGATGCCAACAATCGCGAATGCTATGTTGTTGCTGTAAGGAGATAATGGATAAGTGGACATCAAAAGCTCTGAGTTTTTTTCGTAACTTGTAAGGCGGTTCATACATAACTTTTTAACAGGGTGGTGTCGTGAGATACTATTGTCGCATGCACATCCTCGCATTGTGCTGACCAGCACTCTGATAGTATATGTCGGTCTCGACTTATAATATCACGCAAAACAAGCATGCACTTTAACCGTGAATGGCCTAGCAGCGAACATTAACAACAACCTCGTAGTGGTGAGACTCACAATGTGTAATGAAGTTGTGACAGAGTGGAACGCCATGACAAACAGAAACATAGTGAGCATCATTCTTCGATGTTGAGTTGAGCACTACATTAATACAGCTACTAACTTACCAAAGGCAGTGTTTTAGCTGGAATTGTAAGCAAAAATCCTGCCTTTGTCTCCAAATGGTTTCATTTGAAGAGTGAATAATGTGTCGGGGTTCAATTCGACAAAAGCAAATGTCCCATCTGTAAAGTTGATTTCTCGGTCAAGGCTGGAGATGGAGCGACAAGGTGTTGTAGTCATTCGGGCATGAAGTGGGTGAGATTCAGCCAAAGTTCTGTCATCCACACTTAACTGAATGGAGAAGGGACCTACTTAGCGGACCTAGAAGTTGGGCTGTGACGAAGCTGATCTTGTCACTTTGCTTCTAGCCATTGTATCTTTAAGAACGAAAAACGGTAAAAGTGCTTGCTCAGCTAACATAGTGTGATAATTCCCTTTCACTTAGCTTTACAGTTGTTTTGCATTTTTGCCTAACATGCTGATGACAATACTAAAAGCAACACCTAAGTTGAGTATTGCTATGGAAAATAAGTAGTGTGCTTTATCCTGTGGTACGTGATTGTACTCAAATCATCCATGACGCATATGACGCATGCTATGCTTAAGACCTTGCTTATCCTATAAAACACGTTTAACTCCGCACCAATCAACCCTTTCTCAGTTCAGTCATTAAAGCTGAGAGCAATTGATCCCAGCAGCCAGTGTAGAAGGTTGGCCTTGACCTTGTCTCCAGCGTGTGGCTACACTGTGTTCTTGCACAAAATCAATCAAGAAGAACAAAGCGCTTGGAGGTGATTAGTAATCTAGAGGATGCCCACGCATTCCCTATCCGCTAACTTCTCGTCTCGAAACAGTGAGGTAAAAAGATGATAAATAATAATGCCAAATAAGCCTAGCTTTACTTTATTTATTCAAGTTGGGTAGAGCAGATATTACTTCATGCCAGTTCATGTAATTATGAAGCACCTAGCCAGCTAAATCTTCAAAGTTAAATATTTTAATCAACTAGCAAGACTCGTGCGTAGGTTGTTTGACCATAATAATAAATTCTGCATGATGGCAGTAGTTTAGTTAGCTTCGTTGGTAGAACAACTTGGAAATGTTTGAATATGTTTGCCGAAACGGTTGAAACTTCAACTGATAGCACCGTATGCAATTTTTCAATTAACGTGGACTTGCGAACGAATAAGCGCAACACTCATGTCACTGGCAATGTTTACTAGTAGCCATACCCATAAATACGTTCAGGTTCCAAAATCAGGCTTAAGTAAACACGTTAGCGATCGCGCTAATTTCTGCTTTTAGTCTATGACCATCGTAGTGAGTTTGTTGATACTTGAATAAGTAGCACCACATCCGCTCAAGGCTTCGGCTTCTGGTACAAATGCATTTTAGCCATAACATTTACTTGATCAATCTCAGTCTAGGAATTAGTTATGATTTGTGTTGGTAATACTTAGAATGGAGCCACCGTTTCATCACTACCACCCGTTGCCTACGCGGAGATTGCCATGCACCATCTTCCTGCCTTCAGTTCAACGCCGTTGTGACAAAAGCTTTCTTTGTCGTCAGTATGCTTTAAAACTATGAGCTAGTTGCAAGAATTGAAGTCGGCATCCCCCATGCCTTCTTAAGTTAGGCAAACAAAACACTGGGTCGTAGAGCAGTGACACATTATGTGGAGCCCAATGGAGCTAGTTAAAAGTGGAAGGTCGCTATCATCGCGTCTGTTGCAGCAGTGCCAAACGTAATTTGCGTATTCGTGTGAATATTGCTATATCTACTGCTTCAGCCAGTGCGGTGGAGCGTCGGCGTTCTTGTTTTGTTCTTATATTGACTGTCACCTACCAGAGCTATCTTTAAAAAGGGTAGAGCATGTGAAGCCATTAAATGTAATGCTACCCAATTTTGTTAACTGTCACCTACCAGCGCTATTTTTAAAAAGGGTAGAGCATGTGAAGCCATTAAATGTAATGCTACCCAATTTTGTGATATCTGTTTAGCCTACGCACCCTAGATCAGGCTTCATGTAACTGCTTCTTAGTAATGAGCTGTCTGCATTAAAATGTGTTTTAGTCAGATTTAACAAATTAGTACCTTGACCAGCAAATAAGCATCACTATGCAATCTTGACCAGAAAAGCACAGTAAGTTGTTAGTCGTTTCGCGAGCTTACCGACAAAATTGGCGGTCAAGCATTGTGTCCAAGCTGGACAGATCCATTGTGGATATCCACTCCACTAATGCCTGAAGATATTTACGCACTGGTCGACTTTTTGCTTATGTTATATGTACTACAAACAAAGTCCTAGGCGAGGGTCCACTTTTCTTGTCAATACCAGTTCATACTAACTGTTATGGATAAACCCAGTCATGACAGCGCTTGAGAATAGGTTCAGATATGCTATGCACCTGCTTCATCCAGCATTTTAAGCCACAGTTTAAGTGCCATCGCCTATAACTGTCACCATTGTAACTGGTCCGACATGCATATTTCTTGAATAAGTATTTACGTTCTGCAATGAGGCAAACTATTTGGGTGATTGGAAATTGTTTGCCAATAACATTGCGAGGAGGTTACAGTGATACTGGTTATGTTCGTTAGGTACACACATCCTTCAAGGAGTCTGGAGGCTTTTATCTATTAACCACCCGTTGTTTTTAACGCAAATTTAAAGGCGCACATTTCAGTCCTGTTTTGCGTCAAGTATGACTGTAATACTTTGTTTGGACTGCTGGTTTCGTGCACTTAAGTAACCATATTGTATTAGCCAGGTGGTCGGCCCCTGGGCCATCTCATCAGCGTCCGTTCCTCTGCCTCAGAATATATGCGTTCTGCCCTAGTATTATGTCCAATTCACCTTACAGGAAGTTCCGGAACGCTACATCGGTGTCAGCGGAAAGCGGACCTGACTTTGATGGGTTTCTATCCTGATCCATACCGCTTATAGCAAGCAGCCAACGAAACAGAATGTCATGACATCACTTAAGCTTGCAATCAAAAAGCGAGGTCTGCCATGACAGTAGTTGGACTTATTGATTTCATAAATAGCCTGGCTAAAATCGCCTTGAAGATTGGCGAAATACTAACTGAAATGCGGTTACCTAGCGGTTGTGATTGTTTAACTTACAAAACGTCACCTAGTTGATTTAGACCCAAGGAAACAATGCTGCCTGCTCATATCGCCGCACTGCAGACGCAATCGTGTGTTCAAGTCGTTTACTCCGAGGCGTATTAAGATCGATTAGTGGATCCCAGTCTGATGTCCTGATGCCATTATTTCTGGTTGGCGCGACCTATGGTATGGAAACATTGACCTGCGCTGACATGCACTGGAGAACAAGTGCACACTCAGTCTTGGTCTGATCCTGAACACGACCTCTTTTTGCCCAAATAAAACAAGCTTGACGCACGTGCTCAAATGTAGATGGAAAAACTACTAATAAGATTAGTCTGGTTGGCTACTCAATGGTGAGTTGATCTCAACTGTATTTAGACTTGTTTTAAACATTGGGGAAGGGATTCTTCCTTATGGCGTGTTATTCGCGGAGTTAAAATTTGCAAAATCGTTGAGTGCTCCAAATGTACCTATCCAAGCTAGCATTAAATGTGGAAGTTATGCACCTCTGCTTGACCTCAGACTCAGCCCACGTGTCAGCTAACACCTGTGGGACTTTTATTCGGAGAACCGAGAACCGTTATCTCACATCTGCATTTGATATGATGCCCACTCCTATCACGCAGAGGGGGACTAACGATAAGACATCTGTGGGACAGATGCTACGTTTCATTTTCCATGTGAGAGCACGGAAGACAGCTGTGATTATCTAACAGTCGGCAATCAAACCCTAGCCATTGTGGCTAAAACTTATTGGAGTTTCATCTACTTCGTCGCCATCTGCATTGAGACTTTGCTAGTTTAGTGATTCGGTGTTCAATAAAATCACGAACCCCATTTGACACTTAGCTAGTGTGCTGAGCAAAGTCGAGAACAGCTCTCACCTGTGGAGCTGGCCTTTCTCAACTGCCGAATGCCGGTCAAATCACTGCTGCATTACAGAGCACACAGCTGACAGTTTAGTGCAATGGAATGATGAAAGTTGGAGGTTGTACCAAATTTGAGACTGGTGGCCCTTGTCAACACTAGGCTAGCAAAATCAAAGAACGGAAGTCATTAGGCCTGCCACTAGTTGATATGTTGCTACCATTTTTTGAGAAGGTGTTACCAACGGCGAACGAATTCATTGGCCTTAATCACCTCAAATTTTAATTTTACTTAGCTCAATATTCTTAGAGGCAAAATATGCATTTTGGGTGATTTGCTCACAGGCAGCAGTCGCTTTTCTTCCTTCATGCTCGAGTCAATATAGTGGGCGACCTGTGATACCATGGTCGCCACTTCATACATTCAAAGTGGGACTTTTAAAACCCTACACCATCTTGCACAGTCCAAATCCTCTGTTAGGTTATGGGCCCAAGCTTAGTATACGACTAACTGTGGTAAAAGGAACTTTGGTAACGACTTATTTAGTCGAACAATTCAAAAGACCGGTCTGGTATCATTATTTCGCCCGTCATTTTTCGTGGATACTCAAGTAACTACAAGCCAGCACTGATCAAAGTAAGACTAAAAAGGCTGTATTAAGTGGGTTTTCTTTTATTTTGACAAATGAGCACAAAGTGGACACGCAAATAACGAATGCTTGAAAATATGACACGGTCTCTTTGATATGATCGATGCACATATTTGGTCTCAAAGTAACTCCAATACTTCATCTCAGGAGATTGAGTTGATTGTATTGGGACCGCACATTGTGCTGACAATTCAGGAGGCGGGAGCATCATCATCAACGAAGATTGCTGCAAGAGCGGAAGGTTAACACGTTCCCATTTGTCCGATGATTTGGCTACAGCTTGCAAACAACTATGAACAGTGAGTGTAGTGACAGTGCTTTACCGCCCTGTGTGTCTACATGTGCTTTTGCATGATCGACCGATCAGTAAAGGTATGCTGACAGACAGGACAGATGACGAACCTTTCGCCCGTGTGTCTCCGCTCGTGGGCCACAAGAATCCACTTGCGAGAGAACGCCTTAGCACAAAAGTGACATTTCCACGAGCGTGAGTGACTTTGTTTATGCATTCGCAGAGAGGCAGAGCTATCGTATGTTTTCTTGCACTCTGGACATTGCCAAATCCTTCGCTTTTCCTTGTTTGCACCTTCATCGTTCACCTCACCAGGAATTAACGAAGGGGTAACTTTATTGTCGGCTGCGCTGCTCTCATTCGCCCTATTATCATTATTGCTTCCTGCGACTCTGCTGGCGGAAAAATCGAGTGCATCAACAATGGGTTCGGCAAGACTTGTGCTTGTGCTAGCATCTAGCATGTTAAAGAGAGTTTGTGAATGCAAGTGGGAACAGCAATAAGGGTAATCCGAGGTCATCGGACTAGTCCCTCCGGGTGGCCCTGGTGAAGAGGAGTAAGGAAGATAATGGGGCATTGTGGCACCAGAACAGATGGTTGGGTTACAAGACTGTGGAAGCTTCTCCATTCGAACGGTGGAGGAAGTAGGTGATGGGGTTAGGTGGCAGGAAGAAGAAAGCGTGGCACAATCTGACACCGGAATCTGCCCCATGAATTCATNAAAAATCGAGTGCATCAACAATGGGTTCGGCAAGACTTGTGCTTGTGCTAGCATCTAGCATGTTAAAGAGAGTTTGTGAATGCAAGTGGGAACAGCAATAAGGGTAATTCGAGGTCATCGGACTAGTCCCTCCGGGTGGCCCTGGTGAAGAGGAGTAAGGAAGATAATGGGGCATTGTAGCACCAGAACAGATGGGTGGGTTGCAAGACTGTGGAAGCGTCTCCATTCGAACGGTGGAGGAAGTAGGTGAAGAGGTTAGGTGGCAGGAAGAAGAAAGCGTGGTGCAATCTGACACCGGAATCTGCCCCATGAATTCATGTCCACTTTGTGACAAACACGATGCATTGATTGCATTTACTGGGGAAGCAAAACAATTTGATGTTGCTGAAGGTGTTGTTGATGAGCCTGTCGAAGGCAATTCAAAGGAGGTGGAGTGGCTAGGATCACAATCATGCCTAGCCTCATCCTCAGCATTGGAACCGGGTGGCTGTGGAGACACTCGTGTAGTAGGTGACGATTTCAGTATTCCTTCTATAGAAAAGTCTGAAAGGATACCAAAAGGATTGTAGGATTGTAGGAAAGTATCTGACTCATGATGGTGCAGAGATCTTGACAAACCTGTTCTTGGCCATCACAATAGTAGCATAAATGTTGATGAAGTGCATGTGGGAATGCAACTTACCGAGTTTCATGGTTGATGAGTCCAAGACGATGAATCGTAAATCAATAACAGCGCTTTTATTCCGAATGGTCGGATCTCATTGGTTTGAGCAGTTGTGATCCATTGGTCACTAGGACGCGATCCAGATTTGCTAAGTCCTAGAGGCGCTGAGCTTTGATGTGAATAAACTTTGAAGTGTCCTCATAATTGGAAAGATTCCGACTTTAGTTCGTTTGATGCTTTTGCTTGGGCATTCCAAATATACTTGCAGAATCAAGAATTCTTTATTTTAAAGGGATCAGAAAATATCATTTGCTCTCATTTGTACAGCTTCATAATCCTTGCACGCATTCACTGGGTTTGGTGGTTGCGTTCAAATCGCCGGATCAAGTAATACATTCCTTTATTTGTTTTTGCGATGGCAGATGTAGAGGAATATTTACTTTTAATGGCGTATTTGGTCGACTAGAAATCTTTGTCGTTACTTTTGACTTTCTCTTAATCACAAGACCTTGAGGAGTCTGTGGCATTAAAGTTGTACAAAATCACAGCCACGGTGAAATTGTCTACTGGCATAATGCCCTAAGCACCTGACAAATGTAACTGTTAGCTAAAAACCAGATGAACCATTGGCGGCATCATCGTCACTTTTAGCTTTAAACAGAATCCACTTATCCAATTAGCTGGTCGTTGGTAAATCCTTTTGATGCATATGCCGTTATTGGTAAACACGAAAGTAAAGTGGTCAAAGGTAGTGCCGATGAAATAAGAGGGAGAAGAGAGAGTGAAGATAAAAAGGCATAAGAGGTTGAATTGGCGTTCGCAAAAGAGGTATATGGATTGTTTGGGATAGGTTTTAATCAGATTTATGCTACAGCGCCTACGTCCTGTGCCTCTTTTGACAGTTTCATAGCTACTTCCACACCCGTCACTTGAATTTGGGCACAAAAGATAAAATATTAAACGTTTTAAGCGATTTCTGTCCAGGCGCTTTCGTGTTGCTAAAGTTTCTCTCAAAGTCCTTGCAAATGCATTCCTAGGGTTTAAAAATTTACGCAACGTGTTTAATACTCGTCATTGGTTATGCGTTAGTGATTGCTTACATAAAGGTACACTTTTGTAGAGGCGCATTTGTTGGCAGGAGCAACAATTGGCTACTGCCACATTAACCAAAGTCGTCGTAAGCAGCGCTAGGATGATCGAATAGGTGCTTGTCTCCTGGGATGATATTAGATTAAAATCTAGATAAGCGCTTTAATCGGTACTGAACTCTTCACATGAAGCTAGTGAATCTTTCGCCAGATGATAATTGTGCTAGTTTATTAAGCAAAGGCTACTATGAACGTTGAAGAAAGGAGGGGCAGAAATTAAAATGCATAGCGTATATCATTTGAAATGAATAATTCCGACACAGCGGTGTTAGCCAATTTAGCCGAACTCTTGGAGGTAAATATCTTTCAAGTCTTCATTGATGGTAGCCAATCAATTTTTGAGAGCGATTTGATTTCCAGTGAGTTTGTTTATCCAACTCACATCACGTTACATCGCACTATGCTACTCTTGACAATACGATTTATGTGATGGTCTAGGTCCATGCCAATGCGAGCCTTCATATTAGTGCGCCGTTCAATCCTCTTGTGGTGGTCTACTGTGAAAGTCCATCTTGGTACCTCACGTACATGAATGATCATGCTGTACTCTCCATGCCACACTAGGCCGTGCTGCAACTTGATTGCTGTGCATTCTACTCCCACGGAAAGATTCCTCCGTTACGACACCTATGATCCATGTCAACTAGACTTCAGGATCAGAGGGAAGTGCTACAAGTAATAAATGAAGGATAGCTCTTGTGGTTAGCTGCTGGATTTCCGGTGGTATTAATCGTGGTGATAGTGAAATGTAAAACATCACAGGTGGCAGTGTCAAGGCACAAATATTTGTGTGGTCAGTTTTTGTGCCTTCACATCCATCAGACTTCAGTTATCATCCCGTCACATGTGATGTACAAACTCTCAAGTCCATAACCGCAGTTGTCTTTTACCTTGATTTGATGTAGAACCTGTTTGGGTTAGCAGTATTGAAGGAGCATACCTGCAACAATACTTCGTGCAGCGCAGTAAATCCACATCATTTTAATGCAGCGTTCTAGCTTTTCATATCATTTTCTTTCCCTGTAATTAATTCCAGGCTTAAAAATATTGCAAATATGGCCACTTAGTTAGTATCAGAGTCATCAGGGCAACAATGGTGTCATGAGCACATTGATCTTCATTTTACTTAGGAAAAGAAGCTTAGCTTTTTAGTTTAATCATGATATTAGTTAGAGGTAATAAGAAAAGCACTGAAAGGCAATAGAGGCAGATCCACTTCACTCCAATTGATTCATCGTTAGGTCCACCTTTCCATTCTCTGATGGATGGAATAAGCAAGNATCACATGTGATGTACAAACTCTCAATTCCATAATCGCAGTTGTCTTTTACCTTGATTTGATGTAGCACCTGTTTGGGTTAGCAGTATTGAAGGAGCATACCTGCAACAATACTTCGTGCAGCGCAGTAAATCCACATCATTTTAATGCAGCGTTCTAGCTTTTCATATCATTTTCTTTCCCTGTAATTAATTCCAGGCTTAAAAATATTGCAAATATGGCCACTTAGTTAGTATCAGAGTCATCAGGGCAACAATGGTGTCATGAGCACATTGATCTTCATTTTACTTAGGAAAAGAAGCTTAGCTTTTTAGTTTAATCATGATATTAGTTAGAGGTAATAAGAAAAGCACTGAAAGGCAATAGAAGCAGATCCACTTCACTCCAATTTATTCATCGTTAGGTCTACCTTTCCATTCTCTGATGGATGGAATTAGCAAGCATCTAACCATTTACAGCCAGCTTACCAGTGCCCACTCACAGGATTCTTATTTGAAAATTGGACGCTCATTACAGTTCTCGACTTTCTGGTGTTGGTAATGTTCAGATCCTGCAGCACTGCAACGACATCATAAGCTCGAGTCGGTGGGATGGTCGCAATTGACTTTATTTTATTGAGTTTGAGTACCTCAGTCNGATACTTCGTGCAACGCAGTAAATCCACATCATTTTAATGCAGCGTTCTAGCTTTTCATATCATTTTCTTTCCCTGTAATTAATTCCAGGCTTAAAAATATTGCAAATATGGCCACTTAGTTAGTATCAGAGTCATCAGGGCAACAATGGTGTCATGAGCACATTGATCTTCATTTTACTTAGGAAAAGAAGCTTAGCTTTTTAGTTTAATCATGATATTAGTTAGAGGTAATAAGAAAAGCACTGAAAGGCAATAGAAGCAGATCCACTTCACTCCAATTTATTCATCGTTAGGTCTACCTTTCCATTCTCTGATGGATGGAATTAGCAAGCATCTAACCATTTACAGCCAGCTTACCAGTGCCCACTCACAGGATTCTTATTTGAAAATTGGACGCTCATTACGGTTCTCGACTTTCTAGTGTTGGTAATGTTCAGATCCTGCAGCACTGCAACGACATCATAAGCTCGAGTCGGTGGGATGGTCGCAATTGACTTTATTTTATTGAGTTTGAGTACCTCAGTCGATTTGACAAATTTGTGCGACCTCATATCTTTGTGTAATTTGCGACATGGGGATGCTAAGAATGATCAACATTTGACACATTTACTTTACACATAGTTGCAAGGAATACTCAAGGAACGCAATATCCATTTACATATCACTGACATTGCTAAACTTGTCGATTTGCTTGGCTGTGCACATAGGAGTCGGAACCAAAGTGGTTCGGAACTCGAGTGGAGCAACGAGTATGGGTGAGTGTTTTGCACACATTGGTCTTCTACGATGGTCTGGAGTTAAGTAAATCGAAGGAGTGTGTGTCGGTGGTGTCACAAGGGTTGTGTCTTGGTGCCCATATTCTATCAGTGATTAGGTACATATAGGTGAGGGCGGGAGGATTAAGGTGAGCGCGAGACAGAGGCTCAAATATTTCTAGAGATGCGAACCGTAATATCTCCTACTCATATTAATAGCGCTCTTCAAGTGCCAAGTCGATTGCATTGCCAAACTAGGGCTCATTTGAGTCTTGCTTTGAATTTTTAATGTCTGGCGAGGTTAGAGAAAATGCTGGTACTGCGAGGCTGGCATTAGATTACCTAGACAAAATGGGTGTGAGCGACTTGTGTCTACCACAATTGAGCATTTACAGGTCCAAATTGACTTGGCGGCCTCTTGTGGCTACACGTCTTCCTGTAATTTGTCATCTTGGGAGTCAGTATGGACGGCAGTTGCAATGTGCATCGTTGGGGATAGTGATGACGGCATACAGAAAGAGGCTAAGTGACCCTCTTACGTCGGTGACACTTGTAAAATCAGTCTTTAGACAGGGGCTGTAGCGGCTTCCTTTCACATGCTCACAACTCGGTATATGGTATGTTAGGCGTCTGTATGACTGCGTGCTACAATGAACGGCCGCCAGAGACCATCACCACCACCGACCTCCATTTTGCTGTTTACTTCCTTTCCATATCTTACTGCGTTCACAAAGCCTCATTAGTTGTCATTGCGAGATGCTGACCTCAAAGTAATTATGGCAAATCTAACCTATCTTATGACCATGCATGGATGCTTTCGCTACCTCTTTTGCTTAACGCTCTGACTAACGACGTGTGTGCCATCTCAGGTACAGCAAGTGCTGCAGCCATGGATAATTGTGAAGCAGAGAATCTATTGATCAAGGCATGACGTCATTCTTGGCTGACCTCTGGGCACACTACGAGCCGGCACGAGTTCTTTACAGGAGGATGTGGCGTCTGCTGCACCCATGGTGTATTACTTGAGTCAAGAGGACTAACAGTTGTTTTGACTCTGTTGTGGGGGGAATAACTAGCCTTTTCTGACTTCCTGACGAATTCGTCCAAGGGCACAGGAGTCAATTAGGACTTCTGAATATGTCTGGTGGAATCAAATAAAGGTTTGAAAGAAAAGCGTTGGCGAAGCCTTTTTGTAAAGAAACATGAAAATAGGTGGTCAGAATCGAAGTAGCGGAAGGTTTATCCGGCCATCTTCAGGCGAACGGCCTTGGTCAAGGATCATGCTTCATTAGGGTAGTGCGCGTGAGCAATTGTGTTTACCTATTTGTCAGCAGCTCTTGAAGTCGCACTAGCAATAACTCGGTGCGACTACTTAACTTGGTACTTGGCAGCATCTGGTGGTGAGGAACTCAGTCATCTCTTCAAACTGCTGAAGAATGCTCAAGTTTTGAAGGTGGAAACGATGAGATTCACATTGCGTGGCACTTATACATGCNCGAGATTCACATTGCGTGGCACCTACACATGCGTGCCTGTGTGTACTGCTTCAAACATTCTTGGCTGACTTCTGGGCACACTACGAGCCGGCACGAGTTCTTTACAAGAGGATGTGGCATCTGCTGCACCCATGGTGTATTACTTGAGTCAAGAAGACTAACAGTTGTTTTGACTCTGTTGTGGGGGAATAACTAGCCTTTTCTGACTTCCTGACGAATTCTTTTAAGGGCAAAGGAGTCAATTAGGACTTCTGAATGTCATGTCTGGTGTAATCAAATAAAGGTTTGAACGAAAAGCGTTGGCGAAGCCTTTTTGTGAAGAAACATGAAAATAGGTGGTCAGAGTCGAAGTAGCGGAAGGTTTATCCGGCCATCTTCAGGCGAACGGCCTTGGTCAAGGATCATGCTTCATTAGGGTAGTGCGCGTGAGCAACTGTGTTTACTTATTTGTCAGCAGCTCTTGAAGTCGCACTAGCAATAACGCGGTGCGACTACTTAACTTGGTACTTGGTAGCATCTGGTGGTGAGGAACTCAGTCACCTCTTCAAACTGCTGAAGAATGCTCAAGTTTTGAAGGTGGAAGCGATGAGATTCACATTGCGTGGCACTTATACATGCGTGCCTGTGTGTACTGCTTCAAAATGAGCCTGAATATGGCAATGGTGCCATGGTGGTTGGCGATGAGATCAGGGACTAGACTTGGGGATACACTAGCAAGTGGTCAACTTTATGGTCAGTGTCGAGGCGTCTTTGTCTTCGATCCACGATCGCACTGGTGGCTAGGTGGGCACCAGTGGGCAGAAATGGTCTCATTATCACATTTTGACAGACGTTAATTGATAACATCTTTTAGTCCTAAAGGAGTATTACGTCCCACAATTAATGCCAAAGAGTAGAGGGTCCTCTTTTCTATGTCAAGAGCAATGGTGCGCAACACATACTATGGTGTGATAAGTGGTATCTCTGTATGCGAGGTATAATGAGGGATTTAAATAATTTGAACACTTTCATGATGAATTTTATGCTTCCTATGGTTCTTGAGTAGGGACAGTTGACCTTTGAGACTTAGCACCATCACTTCAGGGCGTTAGGATCCGCCTTAAGCACTTGCACACCAACGTCGGTTTAATTTGATATGCAAGGCAGTGGTGAGAGACTGGTCAAATAAAAAGTGGTAAAGAAAGTGATTTGCTTCGCCTGAGAGTAATCTCGAGTGCTTAGCAAGTCATCATGTCATCCTCTTTATCTACTCTAAGGAAGGGTACCTAATCATCGGGCTGTGCGATGTGTCCGCAGACGAAAAATTTTTCTCCTCTATATTAGCACAGGCCATCCAATGCAGTCCTCGCTTAGCTCCTGCTTTCTGGTCAGTGCAGTGTCGTTTATTTATTGTAGCCGATTTGCCCTTTCAACGTCGTCCTTCTAACTAGCGATGACTGCACCTCTGAGGCGACGATAAAATCTTAATCAGCCTTGAAGTCATAATCATGAGCTTTTGAGGCAACTCAGCGATTTGTTTCTTATGCTTGATATATTATCTTAGTCACTCGTAATCTGGAGTTGTGAAATTAAATTAACCTAAATGGGCCGTACAGGTTTTTGCTCCTTTCATAAATTTACCACCTTACTAATTTTTTTCCAGTCTGAGACATCCCCATGCGACTTGAGCTTTGACAGTGGCTGTCAGTGTTGGAATTGTGTGTGGCGGACTAAAGGGCAGACATTAAGCAAGGACGCATTAGGTGCTGAAGGCCAAATGGTCAAGAATGGGGTCTGTCTGTTCGACGCAGCATGACCTGAACAGAATGCGTAGACTAAAATCATATTCATTACCAGTCAATTTTGAAGAACCACTGCAATGATAAGTGTCCATCTCATACGACAACTCGTTTCGCATTCTACACCTCGGCTGAAGGAAAATGTGAGAGAGGAGCACTTCTTTTCATCATTCGCAGCCTCTGTATACCTCCAAGCCTCATAGGTTTAGGCATTAACTTTCGCCCTCTTTACAACGAGCACTCTAAAATCACGTCGAAGCATGCTGAATGCTGCAGACAGAACAGATGCATGTAAAGTTGGCATTGGGTGACTGATGTACTCAAAGTCGAACTTGACTGCCTTCTTTGAGAGCCCAGGCCACCTATACTGGCCGTTTCCTTCTCAAGCTAAAGATAAAGACCAGCAACTTTCCTTCCTCTTGCGGTTATTTACCCAGTATTTGCCACAGGTGTAAAATTTACCATTTTTATCCAAAGTAAAAGCAATATCAGGGTTGTCATTGTTCCCCACCTGAAAGACGATCACACCCCCATCTTTCTTATAAACGCATTTTAATTAAACATAATGTTCTTTCTCGGTATCAACGGAAGTTATTTCGAAGCCAAAGTCAGGCACTTCAATATAAATTCTGTGCATTACGTCTCTGAATGTGTGGATATTGTCTTAACCACCAATACGGCTTCTTGAAATAAGCATTCGCCTCGCCTATTCTTATAAAAAATGTATGATGCACTCACTTTATTCAGGCTGTAGTCTAAATTAAATGTTCTCTAAATTTCCGTGGAAAATGACACAATTTGCTTAGCATTGTAGCCTATCATGTCATTATCCGTTGCTTCCTTGAAGTGACGCGATGGACGGAAAATAGTCCACTGCAGGCCGGAACAGATACGGCATTGTGTCATACAAAGTTATTCGGTAAGTAGAAGCTAAATGGTAGCATCAAAGATTGAAAACTCAGTGTACCATAACAGAGCAAATGGAAGAGCTAAGTCACCGTTGGTAAGCAAAGGACGATAGGCACCTGCACAGACAAATCTAAAACAAATGGTACATAAAAGGACACCGACCGATGCTAGAAGAGAAGAGACAACGTGCATTAGGTAAGAATAACGAAGACCTTTCTCCAGCAAAAGGAAAGTATTTTAAGTGTGCGAACCAAATTTTAGCACTATCGAAGCAGCAGAGAATCCGAGCATATAAGAAGCGAGGTGAAATTCCATGGAGAAATCCTCATTGTTTATACCTGATCCAATGCATCTTGTATCGTAAGACCAAACTGATTCATGCAGTTGTTGCGTCTCCACACACAGACTGAAAAAGTAGTCCATCAGCGTAGATCTTTCCTTCGGGCAAGGAGCCCACCCCAAACTACTAATTAGAATTCCCAACGAAAAAATTTTTACGCACTGCCTTAAAACTTAAAGACCGTAGTTCAAAACAAGAAGTGCAAGATAACTTACAATCATGACGGATAAGCCTGTGGAATAGAAGGCAGGAATCGAACCGATGGCAGCACCTGCAAGAAATGCACCCGAATTGTCCCAATTCTACAAAGGATAAAATTCATAGCACAATTCCTCAGGTTAAAATAAAGAGCCTTTGAATTAGGAAGGTCAAATCAGTAAGAATCATGCAATGAGGCACATAAAAGTGCTTGTCATGTGCTCCAATTGAAAATGGGTCGGAAGTTGGCTACGGTATCTAAAGTGTTGGATACAGACAGGGCAAACCACTGCCATGGTATGTTATGACGGAATGAGGTAGCAGAAGCGATGACATGGTCGCGATGAAGAGTCTTGATCGCTGACATGTGTTACCGCTATAAGTAAAGTACACTCATTTGAGCAAATTTGGCTTCAACCTCCGAATTAAACGGTGATGCTATGCTAGTCTGTACGAGTCCTCCTTGGATAAAGCAGAGAAACATACAATAAACTAATAATTTCACCCATCAGAACCTGGGGAGTAGCATGTCGCAGCTGATTGAGGTGATTACGCATTGACACGCTCGAAACTGTGCAAAAGCTGCTTGTTGAATAAGAGATGATTTTGGCTGTTTTTGTCCGTTAAACTTGGGTTATCAACGAGAGTAAGTCAACTGAAGACCTCTTGCATGTTAAACAGTATCAAATGATAAGATTCAATGTAAACCGTCAAAATGAATTCGGAGCATTCACTTACGAGGCAAAACACGTTACATGCATATATTGCCTGCTGACATGAAAATTTGTAGTTGTCACAATATCTTTTTGTACCAANGTCTTTGTGTTCCAATAGATCAGTGTCAGCGCCACATACGAAACTTTTTTTCCACAAGTTGTCTTCTTGGTCCGCATCATTTGTGCGCTGTAGAAATTGTATTGTTTGAACTTTTTAATACTTAGTTTGGTGGAAATTGTAAAACTTGGATAGCAACCAACATTATTTGTAACGTTCAGGAGGGCAGTTATTGCCCCTGAAGAAAACAGGCGATGGGAGAAATGTAATGAGGCAATGTGCCTCACTTCATATCTCTCCACTGTGGAGCTAGAACAGATTGGTATTGGGCCATGGTTTGTTGAATTCTTTTACGGATGTTGGAGGAGGGTTCTCTGTGAAGCAGTAAGCTTTATTTGTGGCCAAAGATGAAGTAATGATGATTTGCTAGGAGGTAGGAAGTAATTTGAGGCAGACATAGGAGAGCGCTGCACTCTTCCCCCACATTTCGATCCCAGTCTCCGGTGCTTGGATGCGGCAGTGCTGCAAAACAAGACTTCTTATGGTTCGTAGTTGTTAGCTTCCTCTTGTGTGTGCCTGAGGCGATCTGCATGCAAAGCTGTGCTTCTTTCCACTCCATTTCTGTGCAGTGGGCATTTGTNGTGCTTCTTTCCACTCCATTTCTGTGCAGTGGGCATTTGTAAGGCAGGTCTTCT
>LWMK02000609.1:4131-40855 GCA_001693075.2 Taenia saginata
GCGTTCAACAACCGTTCTCTTGGAATCGAAAGCCAGCGAATTCGTGATTACTGCAGTGGCCATGTTATGCCGCTGGTCTTGGGGCCATGCCTGCGGCACCATTCCCTCTGTTAACGGAATATATGCATATTCTGCCCTAGCATTATGTCTTCTTGTACCTTCAAGGAAGTCTCAGAACGCCACAATGTAAGTGCCCATCCTGGAGGGAATTCCATTCCTTCAATTTACGCGTGTCCAAAAGTATGGATTATAAGGAAATTGTGCTCGATTTGGGCTTTCCAAATTCATTGTTTCTGTGCTGTCTTTAGTGGGATACTCGAATTCTGTTGTCTAATTTAATCGAATGCTAGCATCGATTATGTCCTATTTGGCAAAGGTGCACAATCAAATTCGCTGATCATAGTGGGTACAAGTTCTTTTCAGATAAAGGCAAAGGATAAAGGTACGTATTTTCCTTGATGAAAATCTTGTGGACTCTTTTAGACGATTCTAGGGTGACGTTCTAGGCTCTACAGCAATTGTTTCAAAGGGCACAAAGTTAAGACGAGGAAACCGTAACCTTAGTCTTTCACGCTACAATAAGGACAAATTCGTTGAAAGCAATTGGCAACCAATGCAACGATTGTAGGCTGCTGCTTCTGGCGCCCCATTTTCGCCTCTAGCACATCAGTGACTTCAAAATATAAAGTTGCAATTGTTCAAGCAGTTAAACGTGAAGTTTCGCTCACAAGAAACTGCCTTATGATGCCTCCTCTGCTCTGGTTCAGATAGCCGTTGTCGACTTTACTGAAGAACAAGAAGGAGTGCAAGCAATCGCGTGCTGATTTCAATGAATGAGTGTGGAAGCTTAAATTTATTTAAAGTTTTAAACAGGTTTTAATGCGGCGTTCAAGTTGCAGTGAGGGTATTGTAATTAGGTCTTTGAAATGCCAAAGCGTAAATTTTTTCTCCGTTTCCGTCCTGTTGTTTCAAATAAGCTTTTCATGTAGGGATTTGCCGTTGGCCTAGGCGAATCTCACCCATCCAACAGCTGTTGGTCAGTTCTAGAACATAGTTGGATGCACCTCTGCATGAAGACACTTTCTTCGTCTCCTTGAAAGGCTTTCACTCCCCATTTCCCAGTTGCAAAGATTAAAGAGGACGTCTTTTCATATACTACAATGATCGAAGGATTGGAAGAGTCTGTACTCTTCCGTCGTCTACTTCGATACTATGAAATTCAATTGACGTCTTTCACATAGGGTGGAGAACTGCAGTCACATAACAAGCAATATGTGAGTAGAGACAGGCAATCATAAGGCTGCTTTCTTGACGGAACTCTACTTTAAGTGTTGGAGCTGCGGTGACTGTTTACCTCCCCCACCAGCACAACATATTTCGTGTTTTGTTTTCCTTAAAAGGACTCGATGCCAATTCCATATTGCTTGTTCCTCACCGGTTTGCAATAATCGGCTAAAATTTAAGGTAGTAAAGTAGGCGTATGAGCTGTTTTTGATGAACAGATGCACTTATTTTCATGAACGAGTTTTTGTGGCAATGTGATAATTGCGCTTCAGAGCTGTGGCAAATCTGTTAAAATTGGGCAGTTAAAGACGTGCCGCAGAGTTGACATCAGCACTTGATTTTTCCGTGTCTTTGATAATCTCGTCCCTTTTAAGATTATTGGATGCAGGAGGACGAGTCTTGAAAAGGGGCACTAATTACCACCAACATCAATTTGATACATTAAATTGATGCTTCTCTCCAACTACTGGTTGTCGTGCGATTCGGCCTAGGCGATTACTGCCTAATGAAGATGGCTACAAGATTCTTAATTGCAGGCTGGAATGAACAGAGTTTGCGAATGCTGGAAGCGCACCGACTCTTGGTCATCATGACCACTGAGTGTGGGTTAAATTTCAGGCTCTTGAGTTTACAGAAAAATGGTAATGAAAAAATAGGTACGGGCGATCCGAGGTGCTGTTGACGTCTATTTGTTTCTGCCCTCTCCCACCAGGACTAGAATAAAAACGCCAAATCCCACCATTACATAATGAGGAGTTTAAGTGCAAATGTTAAACTATCCTTTGCCCTAGGTTCAGCAGTGTATGTTTGTGTGCGTAATGTGACTTCTCTACAAATGCCGCTTACTCCATGGTGCTCAACTTGCAGAAGCTGATTTTCGGCTGTTTGTTTTGGTTTTAAATTTATGAATGTTCTTTGTTTTGGCATTGTAAGCTATTACCACCATCATACGCATCACATTTAGATAGCAAAAGATAGTGGCGAAGTGCCATTGCAGCACACTTTAACATACTAAACATTTAGTGTTACTGAACGTTAGACGGATCTGAAGCACTAAGATGTGGCGTATTTACTGAGGTGATTCCATTCTAACAACTCATTTAGGCTTCAAAGAGCAGCTCTAATTCAGTGTCATAGTCCCTTTACTTCCTCGGGCACTCACTCACTTAACAGTGCTCAATGACCACCTTTGCCCTAGGTTCAGCAGTGTATTTTTGTCTGCGTAATGTGACCTTTCTACAAATGTCGCTTACTCCATGGTGCTAAACTTGCAGAAACTGATTTTCGGTTGTTTGTTTTGGTTTCAAATTTATGAATGTTCTTTGTTTTGGCATTGTAAGCTATTACCACCATCATACGCATCAAATTTAGATAGCAAAAGATAGTGGCGAAGTGCCATTGCAGCACACTTTAACATACTAAACATTTAGTTTTACTGAACGTTAGACGGATCTGAAGCACTAAGATGTGGCGTATTTACTGAGGTGATTCCATTCTAACAACTCATTTAGGCTTCAAAGAGCAGCTTTAATTCAGTGTCATAGTCCCTTTACTTTCTCCAGCACTCACTCACTTAACAGAGCTCAATGACCTGATAGTTATCCTGACCATCAGTCGTGATCACCGCACAACATGCTTGTTGCGACATTGACCTGGAATTACCCAGAGGTGGTGATGCATATGCTAGACGGTAGTAATTAACTCTGAATTGTGCGATGTCTATCCGCCGTTGGATGTCTATCCTACCTGTACTGACGTCTTTACTCCCATATTTGAACAGGTGGCTGCAACCTCATGAGCATTCTCCTTCTAAGAACTCATATAGTGTGCCCCTTACTACTCTTTTGTTGACAGTTTTTCTACTACTTGCAACTGGGGATTGGGATGAGAACGCAAGGTGGTGTGCATGGAAATATAGCTGTTTTAATGTATCAACAAGGATAGCGCATTGTTGATGATGGATGCATTAGAGTTGCTTCTATTCAATTCCATCTAAGGGTCCGATAGCTCTGCAATTGACGTTGCGAATCAAATGTAATGCTATAGTCACCAATTCGCTTTCTTGACAGTTCAAAAGAACCAGTGCAAGGGAAAGGCCTGTGTGGTCAATTTTAGTCAGATGGTGAACCAATCACTGTACAGAAATTCCTGTTCTGCATTTGACATTTACTGACGATAAATGCTTGGGCGAACAGTAATCAATTTTAGCAATGACATCCCTACTGAGCCAATGGTGATCGAGATCCACCATCGACTGACTGCATAAACAGGTTTGGTACCTTTTTGTGTCCTCAGATTGAGTTCGAGCCTTCAATGGTTCGCGCATTACACGCAGTGGATTCAAAAATAAACGGCTACGATTCGGCTATTTCTGGTGAGTGTCATTCCTCCATAATTGATTCCAATGATGCATTTCGCGTGACGTCCAGTAAGCAACAATCCTGACTTGAATTGGCTTTAGGTGATCCTCTGGAATGCAAAGATGTAGCAGGTTTTGTTCACGCATGGACTAAGTATTTCAGCGCTTCACAATGCATGACATGTGGCGTTTTAAGAGCTTGTAGACATCAACCGTATTACATGAACGCATGCGTGACACCAAGTATGAAGGCTGTGGATTTTATCCACACTAGGAAGTCAACCAACTTCGCGTATGAAGCAGAAGTGCAGAGGATGCTTAGGGACTTTGATCACATTGCAACTTAAACTGGCCATGCGGCATTGCATGATTCTTTGCGTACTCCCGGCCGTACCGCTGTGATTAGCGTGATGATATGTTGGCGTACATTTGTGAGCGCAAACATGGAAAAGAGAAATTAGCAACGCAAGGTGAGGAAGCATTCGTGCTAGAGCAATTTGCGACTTCCAACGAGGCATCTACACAGCTCGTGTTCAAATGCATATCAGGAGTTTAATCTAATCGCCCCTTCATTTGAATTGTGGCAGGCGCCGGTATGTAAGTTCTCAGTAATGGCGGATAGCAGTGGCGTAGATGCATTCAAAAGTGTACCTGCTTAGATATAGGGCATACATTAGACAAGTATAAGCGTTAATTTGCTTAGTTATTTTGTACCCACTCTATTGTCTGAAAAACGAAAAGAACCAATTCACGATTGCAGATGCGAGAGAGAGACGGGGGGAAGAACCAACTATCCATCAATGTTTGATGTGCCTATTCAACAGTTACAAGTTTGAGGATTTTGAAGTGCACTGGCGACAAAGTGGCATCTAGCGTGTGGTGCCGCGTTTAGGAGATCGACAATCCCCTCATGCCCTGGCCTGAGGTGTTTTCTCGGTAATTCAACCAGGTTTAATTGTTCCAGCGAGGGGACGAAATTTGNGGACAGGTATAAGCGTTAATTTGCTTAGTTATTTTGTACCCACTCTATTGTCTGAAAAACGAAAAGAACCAATTCACGATTGCAGATGCGAGAGAGAGACGGGGGGAAGAACCAACTATCCATCAATGTTTGATGTGCCTATTCAACAGTTACAAGTTTGAGGATTTTGAAGTGCACTGGCGACAAAGTGGCATCTAGCGTGTGGTGCCGCGTTTAGGAGATCGACAATCCCCTCATGCCCTGGCCTGAGGTGTTTTCTCGGTAATTCAACCAGGTTTAATTGTTCCAGCGAGGGGACGAAATTTGGCTTGAAATTATTTCAGTAGAAAGCGATCAACTATAATGACAATGGTCTGTCCTACTTTTAATCCTCTGATACGCAAACTGGACTCCAGAAATCGATCCGAATGCCAGACAGACGGATCTACGCTTTTCACCNGTAGAAAGCGATCAACTATAATGACAATGGTCTGTCTTACTTTTTAATCCTCTGATACGCAAACTGGAAACCTATGGCATCGTGGCTTTCAACTTCGTTGTATAGCTCGGCTTATGGCATATACTATGGAATACCATAAAAATGCTCAACTTCGACCGCTTCCTCTTCTTTGTGAGCGCCATATGCTGTCAGAAAATTTTTTAGAATGGATGACAAGTAATTTAGTGCCCACATGGTTCAATGAGCTACTAAAGTAGCGCATTCTAACTCTTGTAAAAAGTGCCAACAAGTTGGCATAAATATTCAGCCATTTTATTCCTTGCCTTAATTACAGCTGCTATTTAGTCAAGCCCCATGCAACATTGCTTACAAAGTTGGCAATAGACTTGAGCAAAGGGAATCATATGATCATTCCTGATTTGATGTTTTAGTAGTTTTGGGTGTGAAAGCGTCTGCATTTATTACCAAGTGTACATCTCTTTACAATAGGTGGGATCGGTTAATCCATCTCTTTACAATAGGTGGGATCGGTTATAATCTGTACATACCTTTCTACCGTCCTCTATCTCGCTTTCCCTTTGTTTCCACTGGTCTCCAATCAAAGAACCCACTTGGAGTGCCGGCTTCACAGGCTCAGGATGGTGATGAGGTGGTGCCGTGCCACAGTTACTGGAGACTTCAAATTATTTGTATAACCTTAACAAGTGAATAGCAGTGATTTTACTCTTTGAGCAGTAAGCAAAGCCTGCAGCTGTCATTTCGGAAGTCCTATTACTCTGCTTCCTCTGTTATTTTCATGCACTATTCTCCTCGCAGTTTTGCCTGCAATTTCATTGATAATGCGAGTAAAGATGCTCTTCACTCGAAAATCAACAGTTGTGTCTTATTTCTAGATATTTGATGCCACTACTTCGCTGTGGAAAGCCGCATCAAAAGTACACGCTATCACTGGAGATGCATCAAATTTCGCATTGCGTTAAGAAGGTTCATTGCATGAAAACAATCAATCCATTTGCAGGACAATTTTCAAATGATACATTGTAATAGATTTCGTTTGGTAGTTTGTGCATTAAAAAAAACAAATTACGTTTAAAGCTTGCTTTTGATGGAACTTGTTAGCCTTTCAATTTGAAACAACCATACTTCTATCCTACAAAGGACTTCTACTGCGAGCTGGCCCTGGCGCATAATTTTGCAATTAATACAAGCAAAAATGTAACCATGCGGCATATTTTAAAGCCGCTTAAATGCCTCGAAGCGTTGAACACTTTATTTGACCTAACACTAGGACAGATTGACAGAATTTTAAATGAACCCTTGGACCATTGTTATGTCATAAAGTTTTGGAAACTACTTGTAAAAGCAGTAGAGGACAAGTGCTTCGTCATGCGGCTTAAGTTAGACAAAATAGTATGGCATACATTGGCAGGACACGAAAGACACAGAACCTACATTTATCATTCGCTTTGGCACACGTGCAAGGTAGTTCAAGTTGACCTTGTCATACCTGACATTGTTTGTGACGACGAGAAGCGAAACCAATTAGCAGTCTGTGCCAATTGGGGTTTCAAGCCTCGTTAATTTGTGCAACATAAAACGGGTGCAATTGCAGGCACACCGCTACCAAATTATTCAACAGTACATGAGAATGATGGATTAGTGCTGATTCGAATGCACTGACATTAGACTATTTTGATGAAGCAGATCCACATGGCCTGATTCATTATTGCTGAGTGTTTGCAGGTCAGGAATCATTTGACAGCTTCTTGTGGCATCACCCCGTCGTGCGATTTGTCATCACTGGGATGGAGTGTAATTAAAATTTGCATTGTGCTTTGCTGTGCATATTGTTGCTAAAAAGTAGAAAGGAGTTTATTGAACCCTTTGAGTGGTGCCCCTTGTAAAAACGAATTATAGCCAGGGGTGGCTGTAGCTTCTTTCTGCATGCCACAGTTTAGCATGTGATGATTAAGCGTCCGATCGACTGTGTGTATCTATGACTGACTGCAAGAGAACACTGTTACCATAGACTCACAATCGACGGCCATTATACCGTTGACTTTCCCAGCATCAAAGTGCTCTCCTTGTGTTCTTCGTCATCACGTTGCCTTCAACCCACTTCGTGTCATTAACTATGACATGCTTTCTCTATACTTTAGAAACTACGTACAATCACCGAATTTCCAGCTGAATTAGCACTTCGAATATGCAAATTGCTCGATGTGGAGGACTTGGTGAATGCCTGCAATACCATTCCCACCTGGCGATGGATACTGTCAAGTCGACGATCAAATCAGGCAATGACTTGTCATGTAAGCAACTGGAGGTGGCTAGATAAGCATCTCTGTTGCCTCCTCTTTTCTCAAACCTCCCCAACTGTCGATTGGAATTTGCCTTCTGCCATCGAATACCATTTGAAGGAAACGAACTTGTTTCGACAGTATTCATCTCAGTCAAGCCCTTCTTCCTCTCGACGGCTTATCAATTGCTGCCTCACATTCACCACTAACATGTTTCACTTCTTCGCGCTCTACAAGCCGAATTTCTATAACCCCATTTTTCTTACCATAGCCCCCATGGATCGTCAAGGCGTGGTTCCCATCGCTTCGATGTTGTTCATATTTTGAATTATAACTATACTGCCCATGAGAGCGGATATGATAGCATAATATATATTACGATGAATTCAAATAAAGAAAATTTAAAGGTGATATCTTGAACTACGACTGCTACGTGTTCCTGATGGATGTGGATTTTCGTTCCAGACATTAACTTCTGCACCTCTTGGATGCCATTAGTCCGCATCAAATATTAATCATAGCCATCTTGTTAAGGAGTCAGGATAATCCATAAATGAAATGCATGTCTTTGCAAACTTCATTGCAGGTTTCAACAGCTTTGCGGACTGCCCACTTGCAACTACTGCGGTGGATTGGCGATTGCGTTGCGTCAAGCTGCTGGATACCGGAGAGGCCAACTTGGAGGAGTGGATGCAATTCGTCAATTACGACTTCCACTTTAAGGGCATCGACAGTAGACGCAAGGAAGGAGGCACTTCACCCAAGTATCAAACTCGTAGAGGGCCCTCGCCTTTCTTGCAAATGCGCGCTCAAATGTATTTCTGGTCTTCTAAGTCACCGTATTTTCCCTTTCTCAGCAATGTTATTGGCCCTTAAAAGGACTTGCTTAGGCTTACTCGCTCTAAGTTATTCAACGCATTGACTTTTCAACACTCTTGTGCTAAATAACTAACTTTAATGGCTATGTCTGCTTCCCCATTTTTTTGCATTCTTTGTTATGCGTGCGCAAAGGGGGAATTTGTCAAGCTAGCAATTCTGTTGAGAAATGTCTAATACACAAGTAGGCATGCAGGCCCTTCCTTCATGAAAATATCTCTAAACCATGCATACATACGACTGGATGTAGGTCCATTAATATCTCCCGAGTAGATTTTGACCTAGTGCTGGAAGTCTTGCCCTCTTATCTATCAGCATTCTGGTGAGTAGCACTGACATTGGCCAGATGGCTCAAGGGTCCATCCTGTGGGCGCTTTTAGGCTTTGTAAACAAAGCACAAAAGAGCTCTTATTTTGGCAGCGAAGCCCCAAACAATCTTGGTTTTTTGTTTGCTTGTCATCTCAACCCTTTCTGGCGAAATTAAGCATATCAAGTCAAAGAAAAGCAGCTTAAGTGATGTGGTGGTTGACGCTGAGTNGTTTGAATGCTCACGCCATGGAGGGGTGAAGGGGGAAGGAAAATGGGGAGACTGGATCAACCTCGCAATGACGTCAACACATTGGATCGTAACTTGCAACTACTGCGGTGGATTGGCGATTGCGTTGCGTCAAGCTGCTGGATACCGGAGAGGCCAACTTGGAGGAGTGGATGCAATTCGTCAATTACGACTTCCACTTTAAGGGCATCGACAGTAGACGCAAGGAAGGAGGCACTTCACCCAAGTATCAAACTCGTAGAGGGCCCTCGCCTTTCTTGCAAATGCGCGCTCAAATGTATTTCTGGTCTTCTAAGTCACCGTATTTTCCCTTTCTCAGCAATGTTATTGGCCCTTAAAAGGACTTGCTTAGGCTTACTCGCTCTAAGTTATTCAACGCATTGACTTTTCAACACTCTTGTGCTAAATAACTAACTTTAATGGCTATGTCTGCTTCCCCATTTTTTTGCATTCTTTGTTATGCGTGCGCAAAGGGGGAATTTGTCAAGCTAGCAATTCTGTTGAGAAATGTCTAATACACAAGTAGGCATGCAGGCCCTTCCTTCATGAAAATATCTCTAAACCATGCATACATACGACTGGATGTAGGTCCATTAATATCTCCCGAGTAGATTTTGACCTAGTGCTGGAAGTCTTGCCCTCTTATCTATCAGCATTCTGGTGAGTAGCACTGACATTGGCCAGATGGCTCAAGGGTCCATCCTGTGGGCGCTTTTAGGCTTTGTAAACAAAGCACAAAAGAGCTCTTATTTTGGCAGCGAAGCCCCAAACAATCTTGGTTTTTTGTTTGCTTGTCATCTCAACCCTTTCTGGTGAAATTAAGCATATCAAGTCAAAGAAAAGCAGCTTAAGTGATGTGGTGGTTGACGCTGAGTGGGATTTGTCCACGGCAATGTTCCTGATTAAACACTCTCACGTCTTCGAGTCTCATTTGCTAGGTGAATCTACTCAAGAATAAATCGGGGTAGAAAAAGGCGTGCAATTAGATCACAATATTATTAGTTGCATTTTATAATGCCACAGCAAAGCTGTGACCATTTCCACTAGGCCTGGTTCCCAGTGCAATTCTGCTCTAGACATTACTAGCAAGAGTCGATGTGGATCTAGACCATTTTCTGGCATTCAAGCATTTTCATTGAAATAATGGATAGGGCCGTCTTTGAATATGCAATAAGGTATGCCACTAGGAAGGCAAGCACATAAATGGTAGGATATTTAATGCCAGCCCATTTAATGTCCACATAATAATGAGCTGACTTTTGGAGCCACTTCGGTGGATAGGTAAAAAATTTGTTACGTTAAACATCTTAGTTTGGCGGAATTAAAGCAACTGATTATTGTAATCTAAGCACTTATAAGCATCACTAGCAGAATTGTTGATAATTGCTGAAGCGAAAGAGAAGTCTTTTTCGTCTCTGCTGAAATCCAAGTCGACTTCAGCAAACTGAGTAACACTCACTTAGCAGTGTTCCATTGCACATACGATGAAGTGAGTTCCTACAAATGCGCATCTCACCAAACGAAGTTTTCAGCCTAAAACAGAACTCGCGGAGCGGACTCCGGAATTGAGCTTCTGGTGGAAGTTATAATAACTTAACTAGTGGTCTTGATTCACAATTTGTCTTTAAGTGTTAGTGCAATGTTTCTGATGCAGATATTAGGTTGTTAAATTTCAGTCTGCCATACTACTTCCCTTTAACGAAATTTGTCACTTTACTGGCTCTTGGCGATAATGTTGGGAGTAAAGGTCGTTTACAGCAAACTTAATGACTGAATACGAAGAGGCCATTTGTTGAGGTTACCAGTTTACCAAAGCATGGCCATAGACTCCAATGTCAGGACCACTTTTTGCAAAATTTGGCTTGTATCTTGATGAGGGCGTATTAGTTGGTGGTGGAAGGGGCAGGAGATACGCCTCGGGGGTGGCAGTTAAGTGGATCTATTAATATCACCTTCCTCAAATGTTACGATTAAATAGCGGTACTGACTCACTGGTTTCGATAAAGTTGCGCAGCGAATATAGATGTGAGTGGGCTTTGAGACCGTAGGACTTGATAGTCAGCCATGCTGTACCGTGAAGGAGAGATGTCTGTTAACGTGGCGCTGCGAATGCACATGAGTACGGAGGTAAGAGTCCAAGAGAGATCAAAGGGATTAATTCTTGGCGCCACTGAATCACTGATGTGATGTTTGCATAAGCGAATTAAATTGAGGCTTTTCTATTCCTTAATCGATGTTTGTGTGTAAATCCTACGTTTGGCTGCGCCAATGAGAGGGTTTGCAGTGCTACCACAGGAAATTTAAGAGCTACACGTGAAATCGCCAGAATAAGGTACCATTAGACCATTTATTACTGCTACGTGGTGGCCATGGTCTACGCGACCGTTTGGGGGCGTAAGCACGAGGCGAAGAACGGTCTACGCAAGACTGTTACCAAATCAGTTGTAAAGCATGGATTTAAACTCTAACGTGCAACAGAGTTTCCTTTACCATCTGAGCTATCGGTGCTTCGCATTCTTCCACCAGAAGCTCAATTTCGGAGTCCGCTCCGCGAGTTCTATATTAGGCTGAAAACTTCGTTTGGTGAGATGCGCATTTGTAGGAACTCACTTCATCGCATGTGCAATGGAACACTGCTAGATGAGCGCCTTTTAGTTTGCTGAAGTCGACTTGGATTTTAGCAAGAACGAAAAAGACTTCTCTTTCGCTTCAGCAATTATCAACAATTCTGCTAGTGATGCTTATAAGTGCTTTGATTACAAAAGGACTAGGCAAAATGGATAGCTTTAGCTAAATCAAAACATGCAATATAGCTTAGAAATTCCTATCCAGCGCAAGCAGCATCATTTTCATGCACTATTCTTTGCAATGCTTGGATAATATGATCAATAAAACAGTTACCACTAAATAGAGACAATCAACAGTCAACATTTGGTTGAGCAGTGGGCTCGAATGACAGCGGGAAAGGGGAGGCAAGCTCGAAAAAAAGACAAAAATGCAAATAGAGACACCTTAGTTTAGTAACAGACAAATGGTGCTGGTGTTTCCGCACAACTTGACCACATTTGGGGTCCACAAATGTGCACTCTATGATCCAAATGGAGTTTGGAATCAAGTTAAAGGCTGGCGCAAGCATTTGCTAAAGCTGTCAATGGAAGTCATGTAACAAAATGCGCTCCTTTGAATGTCAAAATTATTCTTTAGAATGGAAGGAGAAGCAACTGTCGAACGCTTGGTGTCTAATTTCCACAATTGTTAAGGCCATCATCAACAGGACTGTGCCACTATGAAGCAGCAAATGATCCAATAGTTTATGATTACCGTCTTCACTCTCGTGCTTCTTGTAAGGAATGGCCGTGGAAGACTAAGTATTTGGCGGTAAGGGCGTGAGAGAGAAAAAAACACGGAATGGAAGACTAAGTATTTGGCGGTAAGGGCGTGAGAGAGAAAAAAACACGGAATAAATTATAGCCGAGTTGGTAATTGTCCTGACGATACCATCTATTCTGGTTGCTGTTAAAGACGTCACTTGTCTAAATTTTACTCTGATGCACCATAATGTGAGCTAAATATAGGTTTAATGCTTCAAGTCTACAAGGTTTTATTAATTAGGCGGTTAAATCAGTTGCATTCTAATGTCATAAAGTGCATTTTACCTCTGCTAGTACAAACCCCGTTCTTTACGAGAGCAAATAAGTACAAACCCCGTTCTTTACGAGAGCAAATAGCTTATCCAAAGCACCCTGCACAGTAAGGCACGGGGCATACTTCAGCGGTACAAACGTCCTTCATGCAAACAGTTAATGTGCTTGCTGCAGTACATTACACGTTTGATCCCACCTCTAGTCAAAAGAAATCAAGATTGCCAGGCGAATCTCATATAAGTCATAATCATCTACTTGCAACATATTGCTCTCTTTCCTAGCAAAACGATGACGGGCAAAATAATGCGTGGGTACTATCAAGACAATCTAAGATATCCTTGTTAAACGTAGACAATTTACCTAGCTGGCGAAATTGCAATAAGGCATCAGTCCTAGCATTCCAAGTCCTCAATATTCAACATTAATGAAGAAAATAAAGAAGTAAAACCCGCATTTGGATGGTAATTTAAGCGAAATTTGAGAGGTAAGAGAAATAAGGCAGTAGTATCTGAAGTGTAGAGGTGATAATATTGGGTTAGTAAGTTGGAATTGTGTATAATATTAACGACTATCGGCAACATGATAAAAATTAGGCCCCGACAAACTACTTTTGGGCATCAGTTCAGTAGATTTACATTCCACTTCAAAATACAGTGGCTAAGACTGTTAGAAGTAAAAGCAGACTGCACTTCACAGATGTCAAAAAATAATCGGAACATTCGCAAAGTTGCTCAAGAACTAGGTATGGGACTGACTCATTGGAACACTTGCAGTCGACGCAATCGAAAAGAATTGTAAGCACTGCGCAGTTTTGCAGCAAACTGTAACTCTCCAACCTACTGTCATCAAACACGGCTGTTTTGAAATGGATATTTATTATTAGTTCAACACCAGTGTCTGTTAGATGCGTCCCACTCCCTATGTGACCTCCACTAGACTACAACCTAAATCCTAACTCTGGTGCACCAATTTTGCAAATTGACCATGCGATGCACCATTTAGTGGCTTTGGCATTCTACCTCACAACTTTCTGCCTTTAAAGTTTGCAAGGTAATGCTTGAGTTTAAAAGTCGTAAACATTTTTGCTCCCGTACCTTTATTCTCTGACAAGTTAAGCTAGTAAATCTCAATCACAAGAATGGGCAATAAAGACGTTGGCAAATTCCCATCACTTAGTGTCATCAGTCACCCTAGATGAATCGCATAATTGGTTGCAGCAGCATTAGAAATCAAATTCACTTGCACGGAAGGCGAGAGGTCGTGCTAGCTACCACTGAACTAGTCCCACGGCACCTACCATAAGCAAACGCTAAAAAAATCGCATTAATTTTTTGCGTTAAGGAAAATTTTACGACGCCGCTGCCTTAACAAAGGGTGGAATTGAGTGCTGATTGTCTGTCGGCCTGCCTTTCGATGATCAGACAAGGACTCGAGGGTGGGGACATGGCTACCCGAAATGAGAGGATATTGACTATGATGCCGATCTCTTCTCTCACCGGTCTCCTGAGGAGATGGACGAGGACCAGAACAAATTAGACTGTCGGTCTCTTAAGAAAAACCATTTTATTAACATTAAGTCGAACGGCGAAATAGGCTAAACAAAACAAGGAAGTAGGTGGGTGGGTAAGCCAGGCAACTAGTCGGTCAGCCAAATAATGAGGGCAGTCGCGATCTTATCCTGTTTCGTCTATTAACCTCCTAGACTTTCACTCCTGCAAATTACGCTCTGCCCTCAATAACAGTCTCCCGATGACGTCATTAAACTCAATGTTAAGTAACTCCCTTAAGTAACTCCCTTTCTCAAATCGGTCTTCTGCCTTCGTTCAATGTCCTCTGCTCAGATCCGGTCATTTGCGACTCAGCTCTCACCAAGGCCTTACCTACAACTATCGAACGGAGAATAATCTCAGTGATCTACAACAGCCAGCCAAAGGTAATGATGACGAGATTGAACATGCGGAGGACCATAGTCACGATGTGACCTGTCTCACTATCTGGCTAGTCACGATGTGACCTGTCTCACTATCTGGCTATGGCGAGTCAATAGATGGATCGGGGAGCAGCGTTACAACAAATTATTTCCTCTACACATATGTGGTTACTTACTGTGCCAGAATGTGCTGCTGTCACATGCTCTATCACATTCTACTTGATCCCACTCCCTTTCACGTCCACGTCCTACCGCCTTCCATCCAACCAAATGGGCTAATTGCACCACCACCCTTTTTCAAGGTCGGCATCTTTCATTGACTGACTGAACTGTAGTTCGTTTTAGCTTATTAGCAAGGTAATCAGTGCACTTGGCACTGTAACTTACTTAAATTTGGATATGGTGGGTTAATCTGAAGCTGTCCGCTGCTTATTAACCCTAACATGCTTCCACAGGCAGCACCAGCTTCGAGAGTGCAAGCTTGCAGAATGCGACCCGCTCATGCGTAAGAAGACTTTGCACTCACATCCACCTTACCGCTTGTAGCAATTTCAGTGCGCATGCGGCTTAACCGGCAGGGCGGCAGGTGCCACTACTCTGCCTACTCATCCAGACCCAACCACTGGCTCGTTGAAATCAGATCGTCAATGGCATTGTCGGGAAACGATGATGCTGACGTCAGCCCCACCAATGAAGGCGGATCGAAAGTGGGCAAAGGCAGAGTCAGGAGATGAGACAGAGCTAATAGATCTTGCTTAAGCACAAAAATTTATATTTGATCAAAACGCCACTTACCAGCTGTTTTGTATACTACCCATGCAAATATTGACAAGACGGGGAAATTTTGTTCGTGTCATGAATAAACTTAACCACGGTATTATTACAACTTTATCCGGAAGGTGAGGAGGGGATAGTACCTTTGGTAAGCAGATCCACTAATTTAACCTGCTTACATTTTTACGCAATTTTAAGGGCCCTGTGCATCAGGATAGCAGAAGGTGTTAAGACGAATCCACATGAGAAACAATCTGTGGGTGGGAACAGTTCAATAGCATTCTGAATCGATCCTTGTCTGTTGATGCATTTAACGGCGGGAAGCTCAAAATAGACCAAGAGATTCTCACTTATCAAGATATTGTTACGAGAGAATCTAATTGATGTTAAGGTTGAGAGCATGTGGACTTCTGATGGCGCCATCAATTTGGCTGCCACTCGAAATGGTGCAAAGGCTGAAAGCAGTGGAAGAAAGTGAGCTTGAGCCCAGCCCTATCAAGGCAAGAATTCCATTTCCCTGCAGAACATGATGAACGTTCTCTCGCACTGTTAGTGATTTCACTAAATGGCTTACCTGATCACAGAAGCCATTGAAAAGCCCAGTTGCTCTAGAGGACGTTCGGAAGTTGGACAAGTTACAGACGCATCTAGTACTAACGGAGAATTTTCGGATACGATGTAGGAATCCACGTTTGTCGGTTCATTTGATTCACCGCTACGAAGTACTTATCAGCGAAAATGCCATTCGTTATTGGAAGGCCGCATGGTGGACGTGGAGAGGCTAACGTGTATAGAGCATTCACTGGACCGATAATTGTTGGGCAAAAAGCGAGCGCTTGTACAAGTTCTTGCTCAAAATGCAGACCAGAGTTCAAAGTATGAGAACGAAACCCAATATGAGGTAGTCCATCTTAGTACAACTATCCACTGCATGTAAATACTAAAATATTCCGTCATTTATCAGGTGCGGGAAACTTTGAAGAAAATACCCTGTCTCATCTATGCCGTTCATGGGACGCTGCTTTCACTGTCACCAGAAATTGCCAAGATCGAGTAATTTGAGAAGGCAGGCAATTACCGCTCGATTTAAGCTGCCAGACCGGCAATGTGAGATGTTGATTTAATTCTTCTTAGTCCAGAGCACCAAATCAAAACTGCGCCGACAATTGGTGGCTATAAAGCAGAGAGCCATGTTGGTGTGTACTCCTCAACAATGGATAGATGGGTTTATAAAGAGGGCCCTATCAATTTTTCCCCAAAGATGTCGGGTCACTCGATTGCCATACAAACACAGCACACTACTGCCTTTTATTTAGGTTGGGTATCGATATAATAAAGTGCCTTCTGGGCTTCAGGAATAAAACCTCCTCTTTTTAAGAACGGAAGAATTCAGTGGAGTATGCTCTGACCATTACAGCTTACAAACAACGAGTGCGGAGGTCTTCCCCATTTAGGGTGCTTTCAATGATGAATCCCGTCACGAGTTGTGCCATTTACAGTCAGTTCCTGTTTTCAGATAGCACACAGGTTTGAATCGATCAAATAACATAGCGATGAAAATCTGAACATGACCGCATATCAATAAGGCAAATGATAGGGTGCCAAATGCTGCTCCTGCTTGTGTTGGGGGATTATATGTTCATAGGCACATCAAAGTAGTCTAAGTTGCAAAGGACGCAAGCGTTCGCAATGCAGCATTTACATTTTTATTCAACCACCCTCTTTCTTTACCCCTTTCCAAACACATGTTTTCCCTGCTTACTGCTCTCAGATCATAAATTACCATCGTCTGCATTAGATACAACACAAAGCACGACGTCATGGAAGCACGAGTCAAAGAGCAGCAAAATAGGCATCGCGGTCCATCGACCTGAGGAATGCACTAATGTCAGACGTAGACGAGTTGTCTGGCCTGTCGTCAGGACTCCAATTTGCTCTTGCGGACTCCCGACTCTAAGTGTCACTTGCAACGCATCACCTGTGAACAAAAAGATCCGGGTGCATCCATTCTGGCTTGATATTGTCCATGGTCTACCATTATTTTTGTGCTATGTTAATCGTTCCTAAATGCGCACATCTACTTGGCAGGCATCAAACCATCAATTTTAAGCTCAAAATCCATTAAAAGTAGGTTTCCTTTTACCACTACTGATAGCCAGCTCACTCCGGATTCCTCTGTGTTCCAAGAATAATCGATACCTGTGTCTTTACCGCATTGCGGATCCTTTCTGCAATTGCCCATTGGTTCTGCATGGCACTTGTACTACACTTTTAATTAACTTTTAGGGTAAATAGTATGTCCCCTTGCATGAAGGCAAAGAAACGTTAACCGTTACCAGCTTTTAAGCCTTCTACAAACTTTGCGCTCTTGATTGTTCTTTAGCAGTTGCTGACTGACTGACTATCTGGCGGTAACGAACTGACTGACTATCTGGCGGTAACGATTTGCCGCTTAAAACCTCGGTAGATTGGGGGCCATATCACAAACACCAGTTTAAGGGAGGCTCTTTGTGCACCATAATTTTGCAATTAAAAGTGTTTACAAAAGTTAAAAATTCAGACTTGGGCTATTGTTCTGACTATTGCATGCGCTTACAATGTTTACCTGGCCATACCTAGCAAACACTGACGTGGTTGAAGGAGGCCGAGTCTGCAGACCGATCAAAATGATCAAGAACTTGCATGCGCTTACAATGTTTACCTGGCCATACCTAGCAAACACTGACGTGGTTGAAGGAGGCCGAGATGCAGTCATTGTCATTTCGCACCCTTCTGGGATTGAAGAGTCACAGGTACTCTCATCTGAGGAAAAAGAGAAAAGCGCGATGCAGAGAAGCATTGAACAACGCGACTAGAGGATGAAGGGATGTAGGGAGGTAAAGAGGTGCCCAAAGGCTCCCCAAAGGTGCCCAAAGGCTCCCCACTGGCTAAAAGTATGCATCCGAGCGAATCCAAATAGAGCTTTTAGCGGGCTTGAACACAGCAAAGCGCTGCGCTGAGCCTGCATCTGGAGTCAGCTCCTTGCCAGACAGATCTGATGCGCTGCCACTCGTCACTCCCGTCCATTATCATCATTTAAACCTGTTGTCTTGGTCTGCCAACACTGCACAGCACTCCACACTTTTGCGTTCTGTGCATAAATGGGTGCCAGCCTTTGTTTTTTCTAGTGTTACTGAACGCTAGTACTTGCTTTCCATTTTTGTCGCCTGTCTGCTTGCTGTCTGGGCAAGCCTACATTTTCACTTAAGTGGTACTTTCTGTCTAACCTCGTGTTTGTCGCGTATGTCAAGAGCCATGCCATATTTAAGTGCTCGTGGCGAGACAGTGTAGAATGAATGTTGAAAACGCATTCTCCTAATCATTTACGGACGAAAGAGGTCAGGATTGTGCCCATATATATCCTGAACGCGGTAATTTTCAATAGGGTGGATGCACAGAAGCAGCCAAAATATGAAATTTGTAAGAATATGCAAAAGGAAGGTTTATTTGGTGCACTTAGCAGATTTGAAAACTTCTGGCTATTTCTGATTCACGTTAACTCTATCAAAGATACAATCTAGGCTTTCTCCACTAAATCTGTATTAGTGATGCTGGTTGAGAAGTTGAATCTGTATTAGTGATGCTGGTTGAGAAGTTGCCCTGCGGTCATCAGAATAGACATCACAGTTTCACGGAAGTTTGCTATTTTGTGTGGCAGTCTGCAAAGCAGTGTGGCAGTCTGCAAAGCAGAGTCAAGGGCAAAAGCGGTGTTTGAAAGACATAGATTGCTATAATACCCCACACAAACTTGCGATGAATTGATATATGCTACAGCACGCCTTCAACATGCTACTTCTAAGGCTTCTCTTATTTTGAGGAGGAATTGTGGGCCGATGACATAGTAGATAGTGTGGCAATGGCGTCGGTGTTGCCTATGAGGGCATCTGATTGAAGGGTCGGTCCGATAAGCTCATCGTAATTTTTCATCACCATATTCGCCTTCTGTTTTCAATAAAATTAATCTAAGCTTCACTCAGACACTAGTATTATTTAAAGGTGGCTTTTGCTTATGAGTTAAATGGTTTTGAGTGCTGGACAAGATTACAATCTCAGTCCACAGTGTTCACTCCCAACGATACAAGCATGGCCAACTCCCTGATTCCATTGCTTTACCCATCACTTCGCTATGTTTAAATCTGACTTGCATGCTGAGATGTGCCTGCTCTTACGCTCTTTTCATTGTCTCGAATTGGTCCGCGTAATGTTTGCGCATAGCACCTTTGGTTATGCATTCAAGCTTACCTCCATTCACCAACACAATTTGATTGATTCACATGATGTTTTGGTTGTTGTTAGGCCTTCATTAAAGCATGTGACTGACTTAGCGTAGCGCATTCCACTCAGCCGCTAAATCCATGGAAAAAAATTATGCCTTCCTAAGTCAAAATAGATTGATTTTGCACAATTTCTCACGCTTAGATGAAACGGTGAGTGCGCATAAACCTCCAAATCTTGTTGTAGTTATCGAAGCTGTACATTAGTGTTGGTGATGCCAGCGGTGGTTGCGTCAAGCTCTTTAGCCAGTAAGAGTATGGTCACCTCCTTACAGATGTGGCTGCAGGATATTCAAATACTTTGTAAGAACGATCATGCTTGTAATCGCTCCATTACTTTTACCATAAGTGGTAGCTTTTACAACACCAGCTTCTCACTTATGCTCTATAATTCTTATCCTGCAGCTGCGCAATATGTTACACCCATATGCCGAACATGCAATGTAGCATAGCCAAATCTCAATGAACATTTATTGGTAAGCCAAAGTAGTTGTGATCACAATAGCCTCAAAAGTTTTCAGGTAACGCAACTAGGACATTGTGCCTCCAATTTTATCTATTCCAACACCGCTCCATCCAACGTTGCACGCGTTGTCTTTAGATATGCGTTTAATGCCATTACGTAGGGCACTTAAGGTAACTACAATGGTTCACTAGAGGACTTATGCCTTTCCATTGCCAAAACGGATGCATCATTTCCACCAAAAACGGGTGTTTCGGTGGCGGTGACTCAACGCACATATGTGAAATGTCCCTCAATCCCACTTAAACGTATTATAGCATTTGAAGCAAAGATTGAGAATTTGCATATTATTGACACATTTTTAGTAGCATGTTGTAGCACAAACGCGACATAAGATCGGAACTAGTGCTACTCAAAATGATCATTAGAGAACTGAGAGTTCCAGACAATTTCAGTCACTTGATTGAATTGCCTACAATAGAGTTCGTTGCACAGCACAACCGTTCGTATTCGGCAATCAAGCATCAGTCCCGACATTTTAGTGTCTGAGTTATGAGGCTCACTAACAAAAAAGGGTAACTTCTGCCGATAGTGATCTTTCATAAGCCGCACGGGTACTACGACAATTCTGTGCTTTATATTGAACTCAAACACTGATGAGGACAATCAAAAATAGTTTAGCGCAAAAGGACAGCACTACTTCGCGGGAGAGTAAGAAGTTTGACTGAGTGAAAATCAGCATAAGCTGGTGGTTTTCGCTTTGAGTTCATTAGCATTTCGATGGTAGACTGTTTCTTAATATGGGCAATAATGTAACCTATGGCAGCTATCTAACTGCGTATACACTAGTCTGGTGTTGTTTGCTTAATAAAAAGGCAAGAAAAATGTTACAAAGGCACGCACATACGTACCTTGGTTTTGAAGGATAAAAAAGATGTGGAATTTAGTCTAGATGATCAGGATTCACTTCGCACGTGTGTGACTAATCACCCAACCTCCTTATGCACACAACGAAACTTCTACACCCTACCGCATAGGAATCCTAACACTAATCTAGAACAGTTTGTTACCAGTGCCTATTACACGAATCAAAACTGCCTTACTGCCTTTATGGATAAGATAAATGCGAGCGCATGTACTTGTCGAGTGAAAGTTGCTAATGGATGCAGTCGCAGTTACCGACATCTCTGGTGCTTATCACACCATCGTATCCACGGTTTACACGCACCAAAGCAAGCACGATGATATTCCTAATGATTGGTGCAACACAAGCATACAAGAAGATTGGGAATATTTGTACAATTAACGGTTAAATGCGTTACAATTTTGACCAACTACATATCATCGCTAATGCCTATGCGGTCTTGTTCGTCATGCTCAAAAGCCAATTTCTGCACTAATAATGTCACTGATGATCTGGACTGCTGATTCAGTATAGGGTTTAATGTCTCTGGAATTGTGTCTTGTAACGATTGGTATGTGGTGCATGGCCAGGCAGTTTTCAGCATAAAGTAAATAGCTGTTTGACAAAACTGTCTGAGACTCTTTAAAAGGCGTAACTTCCTGGATTTGTAGATGCATGCAGTATGGGGCACAATACCCCCTAGCCTGTTAAACTGCATCATTTCTTGAATACTATCGCACCAGCAAATATTTTACTGGACAGATGACAAATATTTATGCTTGCCATGAATTTTATCCCCGCAAAAGACCTATTCAGGCAGTCCAAACCATCTTGATAATCGGCTGCCTGTAACAATTTATTGCAGTTCTTGAAAGGCTTTTCATGATTAAAGGGACGATGACCAGGCAAGTACTTCAGAGTTGAATTTAACAGATTGATTTAATATGAATTTGTCCATTTGCACACATACCAAAATCCGCTTCTCTATATCGGGCGGTTCTGCTCTAGGCTTAAAACTCTCTGCATTGAAGTTGGTGGCCTTTTACACAGCTAATATGACTATGCAACTCAGTGAGGTGTCGAAGCCGATAGCTTTTGGCACTAGCTACACCACACTGCAGTTCATAACGTAGAAAAGGGCGTTTGTATGAGATGTGAGGTAAGCATGTGCACTGAGGAGTAAAAAAGTTACTAAAGTTGACAAAGAGCCTAAGCCGTATTTGCTAAAACTTTAAATGGTTGCGAATCCTGTTTTGCTCCATAGCCATTGCTTGAGGTGAATGGCAGTAGAAGGAGTGATTGGCACCTGATTTACAAAATTTATGGATTGATGTAGTGTTGTAGGGCAGTTCGTTCAGTAGGGCCATCTCGGCTAGCTCCTCATCTGGACAAGACACATAAGTCCTAAACCACTTTGCTGCCGAGACACATAAGTCCTAAACCACTTTGCTGCCGCTACAGCTCTTGTTTTCCACCTGTACACTGCCAAAACCATTCCATTTATCCATATATTAGGGCGTAGGTGATAAGTAGCTCCGGAGCTATCCCGGTGTCTGTATCACGAGGGTGGTGGCGAGGAGCGGGAAGTACGAGCATAGCAGTAAAAGTGCGGTGCACACGAGCATCACGCGACACAATTCGAACTGACGAGAAGAGTATATATATGCAAACACACCTCAGCACACAAGCCATTCGAAAGCAAGCGAAGAGATAGCCAAAGAAATGGAGTCCGGGAGTTGGCCATGTCCGTATCCGTGGAAGTGGACACCGTGGGCTGAGGCTGTGAAGGGTTCGCCATGCGAGGAGAAGTATGCATGGTGGCCGGTGCAGAAGCCGCACTGGGGCATGCCACATGCATGGTCATCCGTGGCGGCGCCGCAATATGCGCAGCCTTGGAAATGGTCGCAGCAATGGTGGTAGACGACTGAGGTTGCACCTACAACGATGCTAGTGAGGATGCATCCATATGACATGGTGGAAGGGCTAGTCGACGGCGTACGCATTCCCTCTACTTCTATTTCGCCCAAATTTTGTAACATAAGCTGCATTCCGAATGCCTAAACTGTGTTCTTCATGAGTCATTGCAGCTGCTGTAGCGGTCGTGTTGGGCTTTCCAGGTAGACGAGGTGAGCACAATCAGAGCCAAACCTGCACAAATGCACAACGTATGACAGGGCACTGCTGTTAGTACATCAGTTCTATTGCAGTTGCGTTATGTGCCGAATGTGCCCACAACTGGCTGCGGTATGGACTGATTAAATCTGGTGGTTGACTCCATTGTCTGCACATTTGACACTGCTTTGCTCTAGCCATTGCGCTCCAACTAGCTGTTATTTTGCATTTGGCTTTTGAGGCTATCTATTCACTAGCCACACTTCACACTAGTTTAAGGGCATTAGCATGTAGCGCTGCTCACAACCCTGCTTGATGCTGCAATTGCTGGAACAGTCCTTATCTTTCCATTCAAAGCACTTGCGTGGGATATTAAATAAATCAATTTTTGATTTTTTAACGCAGAATTAGTATACCCAGTAACTGAGTTATTCCGACTCTGTCATTGTGCACAAGATAATTTGCATTTTGAGGCGAGCGAAAGGATACAATGCATTTCTTTTTAGATCCTGGTATCTGTTGCCTGAAAAGAAGCAGCAAATTGAGGAATTTATCCCTTGTACTTTACTTTTGAATAGCTGAGTCCAGTTTGTCCAGCTTCACCTGTAGTGCTGCAGTCCAACACTATCAGGCTGGATTGCAGCGACTTTTGAGAGAATAAACCTCACATTTCTACAATTGACGACAAAACTAGGCTGTGCTGGTTGATTTCGTCCTCCTGCCCTGTACGGAATGAGCATCACGCGAAACTCAGTTCTAGTACAGTTATTCTGATGGGCGCAGAATAGAACTAAATTCTGGTGGTCTGTTAGTCTGCAGCGCAGATCTCTTTTATAGGTAGAGATTTTATTCGTGATGGATGTAATGTTTGACTGGTTATAGTTAGTCGTGGCATGCGGTAGTATGTGACCAGGCAGTGCTGTCTTCTTTCCACTTTCTGCAGGTAGTAACATAAAGCAAGGCAAGTGATTAGAAGATTCCTTAGCTTACCCTTGTATTAACTGGATAATCCATGACAAGGACAGAGAAGTTAACATGCATCACATCCTTTCGTTGGCCAACGTTTAAACGGCTTCTCTTGGAACTAGCAATGGTGTGACGCCACCACCAGCTTTTGTCAAATGTTGCCTTTCTGACACTCGCTCACTTGCCTACACACCTGAGCGGCTAATGAAGGTGAAACATTGCATGCCACCCACATGGGAGCTAAGAGAATGGCCTGATCAGAAGAAAAGCTCCACAAAATCATGTAGTAATAGTGCAAGGTGTAGATTTGTTTCCAACTGTATAAACAAAAAATAATTTAAAACAGCTTGTTGTATTTCAGTCTTGAGTGTAGTTGTGGATCTGAAATTGTAAAAAGGAGGGATCGTGATAAGATTGCAATGGAGAGAGGGAGATGGGAACAGAGATCATATTCGCCCACCACGGCCAAACTCAGGGGTTGAACTTAGATTAAGCTAGGCGGTCGAAAATTGCAAGAACTCTTTCATTATTATCTGTCCTAAAGCTATAAAATGCATTTTAGAAATGCATTTAAGTGCTGTGACGCTTAGACAATTACCATGACAGCCGTGCTTCAGTGAATTTTGTGATTAGGACACTGGCGCCTCAAATCCATTAAACATATCGCAATGAGCTTGGCGCTATGCGCTTCAGGGCTCAAACTGAAGCCTCTCAGCGCTTCACCTGCACCACATTTACTTGCACCCACATAACAGCTGTGGACCAGCTGTTACAGCTCGGATGCTTGATATGTGGTCGTACGAGCTGGAGCCATACAACTCCTACGGTGTGAGTTGATATGGAAATAAAATCACTAAAACAATGAGTTTGCACGGGTCTGGCTTACACACCAGTGGTTGTGTTTGTGCTGATGTGCAGTGCCAAGCGAGGATGGCAAATCTCACACTAGATAGGGGTGGACTTAGCGGCTAGTTAAATCAATTTTGATCGAGAGCAGTGACGGTGTGGATAAGCTAGGACAGACGTTCTAACCGCATTTGAAGGTGTAAATCCGTGCTTGAATGCGTTCGTTACAGCAAATTTTCCTGCTCAGTATAAGCAGTGTGGTTCAAGTTAGCATTTCTCGTATGAGAGGTCTACAAGGCAGCATTCTCGTATGAGAGGTCTACAAGGCAGCAGATTAGCGATCGGCAAGCAATGAGCGTTTAGAAGTGCTAGTTAGAGAGGCCGATTTTCCAAGATGAACTTACAATTAAACTCCACCTTGCAAAATCCAAGCGATGCCTGGGTGACACGTCATATAGTCAGATTGACTGCAGTGCAGCAGTTCATATGAGCGAAAGTAAACATACGTTAGAAAATGTTGTGTAGAGTTGATTGAAGTCCGATGACCTGACTTCGATGCTGCTGACGTGCATATGACTTCGCCGTTGACTCCTCTGCAGTCGTGATTTAAACCAAGGATAAGAAAGCAAATTGACAGGGGGTTTTTAAGACTTCACTAATGTTTTTTTAGCAAACCATACCCTAGAGCATGACTGCATAAGTTGATAAAAAGTTTCAAGACAGGTCACACTTTTTCACTTTCACAAGCGTAGCGCCATGCAGGGGCTTATTACTTTAAAGGGGATTTACGTAGCAAATTGACATTTATAACCGCTTAGATTTTTCTACGTGAGTCGCGGAAGAACGAGTGCTTACAATTGGCTCAGATAGCATTTTTTTGGAAAATGCACTAAAATTTTGGCTAACAGGGAGGATGGTTGATCTTAGCTCTCGAGTTGTATGGTCAGGCCCAAAACAATACCTATGAATGACGACTGTCTCAGTGCAGCTGGGATGAACTAGTTTTGCATCAAATATTCTCCAAGGGCTACGATCGTATTTCTAAATGCATTTTTGCCTGCCGCTACTACTTGCGCATATTCAGCGGCAAACAAGTTAAGGAATTGCTTGTTGTGTTGATGGATGCAATGGATGAAATGCATTGGATATCCTTTAAGCATAACACAGGAGTGTGAAACATATTACTATATTTTAAAACCACTTCTCCTTTTCTCTTTTTAAGTTCAGTTCGGATGCATCTGTGCATCACATCCTATAGTTCAGCTTTTTCGCATGTATAGTTAGTATACAAGCGCCAGCTTCAAAGTTCTGCGCAATTCCTTTTTTTACTGGGCACATGAGGTCTTTAATTGTGCAATTTGCTTTTTCATCCTAATGGCACCTCGATCTTCATCATCTTGGTTAACTCTCGTGTATCCCCTCCTCCTTTGCATTCAATCTAGCACATACCATGTCGCCTAATTTCAGCATACAACTGTTCTCCCCATCGTCAGCAATGGCTTTTAGCCTCTCCATTCAGTTGTTACCTCCCAAGTTTCGTTCTCTCGTTCCCCTTGCTTTGTCACTACTACCAACAGGCGGTGTAGTCAAGCCTTCAATAACGAGTGAAAGACCAGACTTCCTGCATATCAACTAAGGCCTTATCAGTGATTAGTTGGAACGGAATGAAGTAAATTCGATTTTTTCGGCCAGGTATATCCATTATACCCTCCGTTTTTACGCTGCCATCAATAAAGAAAAGTTTAGGCGTCTTCCAAGCAGTAATTATATAAACATTTCACATTTTACTGCTAGTTATCGCAATATTTTCTCATTCGGGAAAATCATCGCAACTTTATATTTGGTCTAGGTGGCCTGTTTGTGTGTAACCAGGCGGTTCAATCTCGTCAGTTCTGGTCAAGTCCAGTCTTGCGTATCATACCACAGTGCTTTTGCAGTGGGGCATGAATAGTAAGCGAGTTGTTGTAAGTCGGCCTGTCTTTTGAAACTGCTGCTTGAATATTGATTATTAACGCATAGTTGTGCAATGGTAAGCGAGTGCGATGTGGCTAGCGTAGTGCAGGATAGATAGTTGATCAAAGGAATAGGCGACCTTCCTCTCAAGATTGTCATTGAGATAACAAAGGTGCGTATCCCCAATTATATGCTTGGGCGAATTGTTGCCTTGCATTATCGAGGGCAAAAGCGGTCCATGCATTTTTTGGTAGGAGCAAAGCAGCATGAACACTTAGCTTAGAAAGGCTAAATTATGATCGAGATGGAGGTGAAGAGGTTCTCTGTCCTTTGTGCATCGAAAGCCCATGACTACTCTGTGCTTACATGGTTGGTAGCGGACGGAGATTTGACCCAAAGGCAGGTGCTCGACTGCGTCTGCCACTTCCTTTCCTTACCCACAATTTGTCATGCATTAACCGATTTCTGTCTTCCTTGAAAAATTCGTATCGTAAGTTCTCTGGAAAAACTACATCACTGGCCATCAGGGTCACTTGCTGCTACTTATCTGAGCCATCAGGGTCACTTGCTGCTACTTATCTGTTACTATTTTCGTCAAGGTTTTCTTGTTTTTATTTTGAGTTGGAAAGGTTTGCCAAGGCCATTGCGTTGCCGTGGTGAATGACAAATTTTTTAATCGACTTTAATTTAAATTCCCGGGGTGTAGCTGTTTGTTAATTTTGGCCTCGTCTAGCAGTCGGAATTAGTGCAAAGGCGAATATTTTAAATGCCCTCTAATGTCAACTACATCACAGACGAATGTGAAAATTGATCTATGAGTGACCAGCCCTGCTTGATGAATCCTTCTAATAAAGCTTGCCTCAGTGTCTTTTCTCTTTTTGCTTTTGTGACAGTTCGTGCTATACTGATTAAAAATAGATGTGGAATTTTTAATCTAACGGAGTGAGTTGCATTTTTTGGGCTGTAAAAATAGTTAAAAACAGTACCAGTGGAGGAATGAACGGGATCATGCGAGGGAAGGTCTACAAATGGTGATGGTCCATTCATCCCATGAGATGACTTCATCAGCTGCTAGTGGAAGCACCAAACAATCTCGAATGCTTGTGTCTAATTTGGATTGAACATGTCTGTCATTAAATTCAGACAGCTAAGCATCTATTTTCTTGGGACACATAGCCCAGCCTCCACGAAACGATGCTTCCATTTACTGGTCACTTAATATCTAAGCTATCCATTTGTCCATTTTATCGCGATGGCTTTCAATTACGCATCTCTCTTAGAACAGTTCGCCACCAGCCTGTGCAATGTCGCAATCTTGCTCGAGACTGCTGCCTTCACTTCGTGAATAGGCTTCTAACTTCTTCTAAAAGGGTATGCGTAAGCACATGAGGATCGAAAAAGAACTAAGGCAGTGGTAAAAGCAGGCGCTGGGGTAAGAAAATGGTGCCTCTACATCGGCAGGCTCCTGAGAAGTGAGGGCGAGTTAAGATCCCTAAATCCACCTGCAATTTATGGCAGACGCTTCCATTTCTCATTAAAGGATCGATGGCGTTAGCAATGGTGATAATAGTCGGGGGTGTGTCACTTTACTCCATGGATAATGCTATAGTTCTACTTCAGCTACTCCTGTCGTCGTCATTGCTCCTACCAATGCTTCTCTTATGTTTACTTAAAAGACATGCTCCAGCTGAAAACCTTTTAAGTGCAACACTCGGAAGACAGAGTTACAGCTTTACAAAAGACATTAGTGACATGGTCGGTTATCTCTGCCATGGGTACAGAGTAGAGGGCAACCAAGTATTAATGACCATGCCGTGCCCTGGATTCTCCATTGATTCTAGTCTACTAAGTCTCCTCATTCTCAAGCAACGTGTGAAGCTCTAGCAGGGAGTGCTGAATGAAAGCCGTCATTTTCTACTTCTGTCATATCGCCATACACGTAAATTACATCCTGAGCCTCCAAGTTTGATAGGTCCAACTCTATGAAATAAGTGAATGATCATAGCACTGCATCCGCAACTGCATTCTGCAAGTCGACAGGCCAGTCTTTCTCACAACGTATCCTTCCACCTCTTAGAAATAGAAGTAAGCTATAAACACGAAAACCTGTTCCAAAATAGGTGCGTGGCGGATTAAAATTAGTTTGGTGTGCAGTGGTTGTTGCTGCTGGTATGGGAAAACATGTGCGACAAAATTACTGGGCAAGTCATTGATGTTATGCATTTACAGACTAATATGATATAGAGCTAGTAAAATGTCATTGAGGTGTCAGCTATAGGCTGGTAGTTAAGCAAAGCAGAATAATACCTTCAACACAGTGCTTGAATGCAAACTATGCCAACCCTATCGCAAAAACTGGTCAATTTAAGTCCCTCCCTGCTGGGCTTAACAAAAGCCATTCCGAATTGGGAGAAGTAAGTTAAAGCTTGGTTGCCGAGCCCCAATTTTACATGCAAAAGTGCAATAGTGCAAAACCAGGTCTGGTAACAGTTAGAGTAATTGCACGGCAAGATCGCTCTTCAAGTGGCTCCATGCAGTGATTCTTACGATACTGTACCTTTATGATGCGACATCATCATGATGGTGCCTTGGTAAAAAGAAGGCAAGAGAAGCCGTGGTGGGTGTTGAATGTCAAAATGCATTGTTCAGATGTGAATGAATTTAAGGAAGGAGTGGGAACGGGATCAAATTTGCAGATGGTTGTAGCGTTCTTCATCGAAGATTGTAATGCGCACCACAGGTGGATGCTTTGAGTCTATAAAGACATTGCAGTCTGCTAATTTCGTAGCATTGAAGATAATCAAGTCATTTAGTAGTGCACTCTGAGAAGCACTGCGTTTGAATAAGACATTTCATATTGATGCAGACATGGTTGACTTTTGGTTGATCTCTTCGTTATTTCATTTTGAATGACGTGATTTGTATCATGGATGTATTGACAAGCGATGACCTGCTGTGACAACTGGCCGCACCTATTTTGCCCAACTGCCTATCTGTCACTAACATCATTAACAGCCTTCAATACTTCTAGTTTATGATGTAAGTCAGGCGCGGAGTATGCCTCACCATAACTCCACTTTACATCAATCGAATTTTCAGGCATTGCGTCTGACATTTTTTATTACACACAATTCACGACAGGTTATTTTGCTTGTAGCTTACCCTCATTTCTTTTCGTTGTGGAGCCTCTTCCAATTGCATTGTAACTCTTTCAAGCTATGAGTTTTACAAATGCTTTTCAAATTTTTTCGATGTTCCTTCCTTCGCCACGTGAAACTCATTACCCCTAAGCTCTCAAACATTCCACACGTGTAGCAAAAGGCAGTCCCTGTCAGCATCAACATGCATTGGAGTAAAGTCATGATACTGCAACAACTGTTCTTGCTGAAACCTTTCCCTCTTGGATCACCTTTTACGTACCTAAGAGAAGCGACGACCTTGTCTTCTCCCCTCCATCCCTCCTACCAGGTGCTTATGAATGTCTACATGCTCATACATCTTATCGATCTGTGTCATTAATTCAGCACGCAAATCACACCACTTAAATTGCTTTGCAGTTTGTAAGTTGCATTGCTTTTACACGCAATTCCATAATCCATAGCTATGCGATTTCTAAGCTTAGGAGCTTCTAACCCTGATCTGACATGGGATCTTACGAACAGCACCACAAAGGGGTGTGGCTCAATTTGATAACATAGTGGCAAATGCGAGGATTCGATGCAGCCTTACGATGGTCGAATCGATTGCCATTAAACTTGATTTGACAAGGTCGCCTACTGCTTGTCTTACACTTTCGGGTTCGCCTATTTGGCACATGGGTTGAAATGCAGAATGACGTTCAATTTAATAAGCAGGTAAGCGATTGCGCTAGAATTAACCAGACAGAATTCGTTTTCACAGATGCCAATTTTTCTCGAGCCAAAACAGAATGCTCATCTTGCGCATGACAGCTGTCGATCCACATTCAACTGATGAACGCCAATGTTGTGTACGGCGGAGATCACATTTGCTTTCATACTGCTTCACAAGTGTGCCCCACACGGTGCGTCGTTTTAGCCACAATTTGTGGGCAGTTGTACATTTCCAACTACAAGTGGGGCTGCGCAGTATCACTGCAAGGTTGTGAAGGCACTCCAGCCTAATAATGCAAAGAAACAGCGTCAAATTTGAGAGTTGGTTAAAAGATTGCATCGATAAATTTGTTGTTATTGTCAATTTTGTCAACGAAGAGCAAAAGCTTTCTTGCTGATGGTGCAGAATTAGGACACTGTTATCCCAAACTCCCACTTTCACAGTATGTATGCAGCATTTCTCAAGCATTGAAGCCTCTGAACAAGTGAAGATACTAACTGCATTTTACTTAATTCATTCAGTCTTTTACAGATGCTTCCACCCGAATAAAACCCACTGTACAATCAAGAATACTACCCCACCTCCATGACCACAAACATCAATACGATACGTAGTCACCCACACCAGTAAGAAAAAATGAGGCTTGGATACCCAGTGGCACTAAATTAGCACCCGTAGCAAGTGCCCTTATCAACCCGCTGAAAGTACCACCACACTGGTCACGCAAACTGACGCCAACAAAGACTCAAAGGGATTTCATAGAAACGAATTCTTCAAAGTAAAAACAGGCCAAGTTATTAGCATGCAGGTATGTACTTTGTCACTCTGTACAATTGGACATACTCCCTGTTTGGTGTAGGAACATTTCAGGAGGATGCTGACTGCTTGCAGACAACTAAGGATTCAATGGACCCCCTCGTCTGGTACCACCAGGACACCTACCAAGACAGATTTTCCAGGACCTTCCGAAGACCCTTCGAATGCCACTGCCGATTCTCCGAAAAGCACGGCTGATCCTGCGTCTGAAGCTACCCCACCCGGCTGGTACGAGAACATCCCTTCTCCTACCAGATTCGTCAGGCTCGTCCACCGACTCCTCATCCCCCTCCACCTCAAGTACGTCTATCACCTCATCATCCTCCAGGGCATTAGATATCTTGAAAAGATCCGCCTCCAGTTTCCGCGCAGCCTCGCCATCTGACACTACGGCAGCGGAGGCGTGATACAAGGCGAATGTAAGAAGAAGAAGGCAGATTGGGCTTGAGAGTGCTTGCATGTCGTGGTCCGGTGGTGTTGGCAGCAACTGCGTAGGAACTTGGTGTGCACCACCTGCATCGAATGCTTATATGCCCAGCGATGCATCTGTTTACCCTCCCGGAGTCAATGTTTATACGAGTGGGTGGTTTGAACGCACGCGATAACTGTGCCGACTAGCAGATGCTGTAAAAAAGTGCTTGTCAGGGCGTTTGGCAGAACGCCGTGTTTCTGTGCCCAATACGTGGCACCAAAAGCATGTCTCTTATTCGTTTACAAATACTTCACAATACATTTATGCTATCGGAGAGGCACAAGGTCTCATACAGATGACTAAAAGGCTTTATGTCGCTTGCACGAATTGCTGAATTATGGGACCGTAAAAATTCTGTGCTTCTGAATCGCTCTAATCAGGACCGATTTATGCGTTTGTTTTATGTGCTCTTGGAATAGCTCACTTTCGGGCGTCAAAATACATTTGGGTTTAAGATCATCTTGTAGCAGTATCTTTGAGCAGCACCATTGGGTTTATATCGTGGCAAAGTATTCATGGCGTCACTGATGGTCAAAGAAGCCCTGTGTCCACGATTCTCATTCTTTGTACGTGCATGGCTTTTGAAGCAATTTAGAATTGGGCTCTTTTAACTGCTGTTGCGATAAGCGTCTTCCGATTTTATGCAAATGTGTAAGGTTGTCAAATGAACCAGATTCAATACCTGATGCTTTGAACTGAGATAAGACAAGCGTTTTGGAAGAGTATCATCAATACTTGTCGGGGCAGAAAGATCATGCTATCAGACAAACCTAGAAACTCATTCTTTTTTCTTTTAAGTCTTGAGAACATCAAAATGTTACATTCCGAAGTAAATTTAGGGAAACAAATAGTTTTGTTCTTGCAGAAATACATCACCATAAGGCGTACAACGGCACTTTAACCTCTAATTCACCCCTTTTTCTGTCGACTGCATCTCATTCGATTCTAAATAATTTCGAAAGATTGGCGCTAATATTTAAATGCTCAACTCTGACATATGTGACAACTGCTGGGAGACGCGATGTGCCTAACTGGGCACAGTCCACAGCCTTGTTTGTCAACAGGAGAATAAAGATCCTTGGCAACTGTACAGCTCACCACATGGCAGCGATGTTAGAGCAGTTATCGGTGTAAATGGGCTTGTGGTGACAGGGGTGTGATTGAATCCTACGGGACCTGACTATCTAAACAACGCTAATGCATTGCCACAAGCACTCACACGTATGAACAGCGATTTCAAAAAAGTGAACAAATGCCTGACCAACTGCTGTTAACACCACTAGTGTAAAAGCTCGCAGTCATACTCAAGCCTAGTCTACCTTTTTCTCCTCCTTGGTTTCGCCTTAAGTCTCATCTCCGCCGCCATGGTAGCAGATGGAAAGGTGGCTCGAAAATTGGTAGTGGATCTGTCCGAGGCGCCCATTTCTTTGGAAGATGGAAAACCGACCGAGAATAAAGAGGCGGACGTTGGGAAGAAAAAGGAGTCGGCCGAAGAACTCAATAAGTCGATTTGTGGAAGGATCGCTAGTACCGCCTTGGTGGCGTCGTCTCCGAAGGAGGATCAGTCGTATGTTTCGAAGAATCGGTGATGGTATTCGAAGAGCCTTTAGAGGACCTTAGAAAGTCTGTTTAACCCACATGTCCAAATTGTGCTAGGAGGTCAGATCATTAAGATGCCTAAGGTTTTACCGTGTATGGAGGAAATCGAATAGCGCCTTGTAATGTTTTTCGATCCACCGAAATGCATGTACCCTTTTCCTTTTACAATGCCCTTCGCCAACAACCTAGACGAATTACAGGTTTCCTTACTTAAACCATCTGCCAGAACGCAGAACTCGAGGCAATCAAATCATCTAGAATCCAATAGCATCGATAATGCACTTCTCCTCGTTGTCAGCCTTGGCGGTGGTGACTAAAAATACCCCACTTCAATGCCCCACGCAGTCTGCTTATTAGCGCATTTATCACTTGTGTTCAAACCACCCACTCGTATAAACATTGACTCCGGGAGGGTAAACAGATGCATCGCTGGGCATATAAGCATTCGATGCAGGTGGTGCACACCAAGTTCCTACGCAGTTGCTGCCAACACCACCGGACCACGACATGCAAGCACTCTCAAGCCCAATCTGCCTTCTTCTTCTTACATTCGCCTTGTATCACGCCTCCGCTGCCGTAGTGTCAGATGGCGAGGCTGCGCGGAAACTGGAGGCGGATCTTTTCAAGATATCTAATGCCCTGGAGGATGATGAGGTGATAGACGTACTTGAGGTGGAGGGGGATGAGGAGTCGGTGGACGAGCCTGACGAATCTGGTAGGAGAAGGGATGTTCTCGTACCAGCCGGGTGGGGTAGCTTCAGACGCAGGATCAGCCGTGCTTTTCGGAGAATCGGCAGTGGCATTCGAAGGGTCTTCGGAAGGTCCTGGAAAATCTGTCTTGGTAGGTGTCCTGGTGGTACCAGACGAGGGGGTCCATTGAATCCTTAGTTGTCTGCAAGCAGTCAGCATCCTCCTGAAATGTTCCTACACCAAACAGGGAGTATGTCCAATTGTACAGAGTGACAAAGTACATACCTGCATGCTAATAACTTGGCCTGTTTTTACTTTGAAGAATTCGTTTCTATGAAATCCCTTTGAGTCTTTGTTGGCGTCAGTTTGCGTGACCAGTGTGGTGGTACTTTCAGCGGGTTGATAAGGGCACTTGCTACGGGTGCTAATTTAGTGCCACTGGGCATCCAAGCCTCATTTTACGATTTGTGCATGGGCTTTAGTCAGATCGGTTCGAGGGAGAGATAGCGACTCGTCAAGTTAGCACGTATTGTAAGCGGCGACATCGCCTAAGGAGGAATCCCTTCGCTTCTATGCAAACGTCTCTTTTTTAACATCTGATTTCATGCACCTTAATGTGTCATGCGAAGGCAAATGGAACAATTGGGCTGCACACATGCATCGAAGAATAGTTCATGTCGAGACACACTGACCAAAACGGCACCACACAAGCTGCAAGATGATGATCCAAAAAAGATTTGTAGTTGGCTGCATGCATCGAGAATGCTTGCAGTTCTTTTTCCTTACCACACGCACAGATATACGCTTACCTACGATGTTGTTAAATTGCAGCTGAAGTGTATATTTTGCAAGTTGTGGCGCCATGTGCTTAAGGAGGTGTGTGTGGCTTTAAATCATGATGAAGAAAATAATTTGTTGTCTCACAACTAGTTGCTCCTTTTTAGGCGAAATGATCGCACTAACGCAACAGTGGTCATGCTATATTCTCTCACTAGCATAAACGCTGGGGTGGCAGCATTCGGCGATAGGCACATGATATTCAACACTATTCTAATCAAGACAAATCATCATCGAGAAATGATGATACGTTCTCCTTTAAAGCTTTTGCGAAAATCCGACTTCTCCCGTTGCATCACTTCTGTCTGGAATGGAATGAGCTGGGATGATGTGGGATCAGACCAATCATGGCATATGAAATTGTTGGTTAAAGTGCGAACTACGGGTGATGTGAAGACCATCACACCGATGTGGGTATGGACTTCAATGAGGAAACCGTACCTCATCACCTCATACCTTCTAGTCAACTTTCTGAATGATGTTCCAAGTATTGATCCGTGACCAGTTTCAGGGTCAAAGAGAGTGAGCAAGAGTAAAAACGTCTACACCAAATATCAAGTGGGGGGTGAAGGTGTGCTGCGCTGTCACTTGGTGTACTCACGCTAACTGATAAGTCGGTCCAGGAGACCTTACTACACTAAGGAAATGAATAATCAACAAGCATCACCTCTCTTCAATTATGATGCTGCAATCACCCGTCATCCTCTCACCAACCTCTGCAAAAGAACCGATTTTGGACACACAGCTTGGGGAGTCAAATTTAAACAAACGATGGACCAACGACACCAGGCCATTGCCACAGTAGTGCAACGACCGTGTGGATATCTGCATTTACAACGTTCGCATACGAATATCGGTAAGTAGCAAACACATATTTTGCTTATTCCACAGGGTGGTCACTAAAACTCAATTGTCAACCAAAGAGCCTCCAAAGCATCCTTTGCTCACTTGTGCACGACGCGGTCCCCTCATGCTCGCAAAGCACAGTTCACTTGGCTGAAGCGATTTACGGTTTATTTTAAAGCACTTAACAAAATGAAATGGTAAGTGACGGGATAATACCTGTAGAAGCCTGATGAGTTAATAGAATTAAGTAGAAATAAATAGCATTAGGCTTTTATCCCAATCCAATCGCAATCGTATGTGCCGCTGTAAGCTGCAATTCAGCCATTCTCCTCAATATCCGCCGCACCTTCAGTGTTACTGCATAAGCTTAGTGTTGCCACCACCAAGCGCCACGGTGTTCGACCCCTCCGGCGATGCTTTGATGTTCCCGTCCGTTTTGCAATGCCTGTGATAAGGGCTGCGCTATTAATTTTGGCAGCGAAGAGGACGACTGCGACTGTTAAGGTAGTGGTGCTGATGTCAAACCACCTGTAAAGGGAGACACCACTACTGACGACCCATCCGATATTTTGGGCTCGAACACCTTTTTGGGCTCGAACACCTACACCAAAAGCAAAGCACATTTTTAGCAGATGGATATACTGCCAGAAGAGACTGTTATACAAAATGTAGGCCTTTGATTAAAAAGATAGGCAACGCAACCCTTCACAAACTCTCGTTGGGTTAGTTTGCTTGCTGCAATCTCGTTGGGTTAGTTTGCTTGCTGCAGATCTATGCGAATGCAATTGTACACTATGACAACTACGTGTAGCAATAAGTCTTTGCAATTGGCGTGAGGTGAGAGATACTGAATGGCGAAAGCTACAAAACACATCTGCTGGAGAATGTACAGTTTAAGCAATCAGCGAGTG
>LWMK02000610.1:3017-31860 GCA_001693075.2 Taenia saginata
AGCGTCTGTTGACGCAAGGTAGAGTCACTCTAATGTTGCAGTTAGACCGTGTGGTAAGATGGAGCGTAGAAAAGACTGATATCCACCTGCACTTCCCGCCTTATCAGTTGAGAGGCATTTCAGTGACGGTGAATTCATTTGCTGGCTAATAGGGAAGAGGAGAAAAGGTAGATACAGAGGGAGTGAAAGCAAAATGAGTGATGAGGGAATAATTAGCTGTCATTCTGCGTTTTTGTTAAATGGTATGGATTTCATCCCATCTGCCGGTACTCCTACATCTTCATTACCTGCTGTTTCGCTCAGCCACGTGCAAGCGTGCTTTTACATTCGAGCTTGCTAAGTGTAAGAACACTTTGCTCGATTCCGTTTGGCTTGGCATCATTTTGAAAGCATTTAGCCAACGGTTTTAAGTTACTTGAGCTTTAGTTGGCATTAGTACAACATCAAGTGCTGTTGAAAGTGTTGAATGGAGTCTGCTTAATCTACTAAGAAAGGGGTAAGTCCTTTAACCCTACTTTCTGCCTGTATAGCACTGCCATTTCTTGTCATCGCAAGTACTTAGAGCCTAATCAACCCACTAAAAGTTCTTTCATGCGCAAATTAACCGGATGTATGCCTCCCCTTATAGGACATTTTTATTCGATATTTAGATTTCAACGGAAAACAGCAACATTCCTCATCAATAAACGCTATTGAAATACAGACAAGTGCTTAGAAAGAATTTAGTCAAGGTTGCCTTTCTATCGCACCAAGTCGTAAGTAATAATTCGTGCAAAGGGGTGCCTAGAATACCGCATAGCATTGTTAGACGATGAATAATGTGAGCCATACCTACAGTGAGCTAAGGTGACCCATTTTTAGATTCAACTGTAATAGTTAAGACGAATGGAGGGAGAACATTAATGTTATACCCTATTTGATGGTAGAAATGTAACAAAATGCAATTAAAAATTTTTTATTTAATAGGAGCATATACATATACGTCAAATAAAATCTACTACATAAATTTTAATGCAAAAACAAGTGCAAAAAATTTTGTAGTATTTAAGACAGAAGTCAACTGGATATCGTAAATCATATCGCCTAAACAAGTGTTTTAGCTAACCATTTCGCTCACCAGCTTCAAGGTCATCAACGGTAACTGCGTTAGTCTCGTTGGCATGTAAAGTCTGTTGCTACACTGCAACGTCAAAAATGGGTCGCATATTTCCAAAAATTGCCCTAACTACTGGGAATTAATTAGTGAAATAACTTTAAGAAAAACGAATTTCACAAAATGTGTCGCGTCTGAATGCAGCACAATATCACTCATGGGCTCTTTAACGATTGATTCGGAACCAGGATTACGCCTTCGGGATCACTTTACACATGAAATGGGTAAGAATAAATTGCATTTATGGTTCTCTATCATATTATTTGTGCACAAATCAGCGGTAGTCATTTACTGGACATTTCAACCGTACTCTTCATTTCTAAGATTCTATACGAGTTGCCGCAATACCTAAAAGTGTAAACTACGTTTAGAATACTAGTGAGTTTAAGTCACCTTACTGCCTGAGGGTTGTGGTTGGAAGCCATCTAGCCGAATCGAGATAAGGATTGAACCACGAACGAGCCGCGTACCGCATTCCACCGCCATAGGAAAGGCCTGAATGTTATTGGTTTTGACTGGTGGCTTAGGTCGCTGTGAGCATGAGGCATTACACATGTAAAACAATGCATCTTAGCTTAGATGCGTAGTGTTTAAAGTTTATTCTACGTCGATCCACAACTAGTTGTGGCACCAAAAAGGAAAGATTGAGTAGCAAGTGCTGGCCTATTCCCGTTTTAGTGAAGTGCTATTAAATTATAAAACGTTTCGTAGTTAGAACTGGATGCACAAACACATAGTCGCAATTCATTTGCTTGGATTTTATGTGCAATTACTCGGCTTCGCACTAAGCTCTTTCTTCCATTGCTAATACCTATGCAATTTCTCGTGTTATACAATAAAACCATGGATTTGCCCGATAGTCAACAAGCCTAGTTTGGTAGAGGAAACTGAACTAACACAAGCATCTAGAGCTGCGCTCTGTTCCGTCTACTTAGGTCCAGAATTGATCAGAATTATGTCAAAGCAGCTTATTCCATTCAGTAATCACTTGTGGCAGTTCTCGTCTAAGTTGGCACAAAAATGGAAATGCACGAATGCATGCACTTAAAAAAATCGCATTCATTTGTGACCGGAATTAGTTCAACTAGAAAGTCCGATGCATGCTTCGTCCCATAAATGCCTTCAGCAAGGACTTAGAACGAAACTATTTTCTCGCCCTTGTGATTGCAAATTGATCAGAAATGAAACTCGGAACCCCACTCCCTTCTATAATTGTTTGCGGCCTTTCACGTTATAAGAGTTGNCTCATTTCGCAATGAGGCGATTCAGGCACTGTTGAATTGTAGTGATTCAATTTTGCCAAAGAAATCAAAGAGAGCAAGAATATAAGGCTCTGTTCGTTTATATATATTTATCACTGAAATATTGGCCAGAATCTAGAATCAGCATCTCGTTCCCTCCTACAAAATATTAGGGCAGTTCTCGTTTTCAAATCGGACAAGGTAGATGTGGCCAATGTGTAATTTGTTCATTCTGTCAAGTAAAGCTGAGACGCTATGCGTTTAGAGGTGCGATCTCTGCTATCCTTTCTAATGGGATGTTGCACCGATTTTCAGTTCAGTGCCTTACTTACGTCTGTAAACTCTTGTGGCATTTCTCGTGATGAATCTGTCAACGCAAGTGTGGCCAAAGCGTATATTGTCCATAGAGGAAAAGAAAACTGCGAGAGTACGGTGATAAAGAAAGGTGTCAAGAAGAGGAAAGGTTTGTGCACTTATGACAAAGCTGAGATGAATCTGATTTTATAAGTGATNACTTAGTAGCAGAGTGTCTTCTGTAACTCCTTGCGACATTTCTCATTTCGCAATGAGGCGATTCAGGCACTGTTGAATTGTAGTGATTCAATTTTGCCAAAGAAATCAAAGAGAGCAAGAATATAAGGCTCTGTTCGTTTGTATATATATTTATCACTGAAATATTGGCCAGAATCTAGAATCAGCATCTCGTTCCCTCCTACAAAATATTAGGGCAGTTCTCGTTTTCAAATCGGACAAGGTAGATGTGGCCAATGTGTGTGTTGTTCATTCTGTCAAGAAAAGCTGAGACGCTATGCGTTGGTAGATGTGGCCAATGTGTAAGTTGTTCATTCTGTCAAGAAAAGCTGATACGCAATGCGTTTAGAGGTGCGATCTCTGCTATCCTTTCTAATGGGATGTTGCACCGATTTTCAGTTTAGTGCCTTACTTACGTCTGTAAACTCTTGTGGCATTTCTCGTGATGAATCTGTCAACGCAAGTGTGGCCAAAGCGTATATTGTCCATAGAGGAAAAGAAAACTGCGAGAGTACGGTGATAAAGAAAGGTGTCAAGAAGAGGAAAGGTTTGTGCACTTATGACAAGGCTGAGATGAATCTGATTTTATAAGTGATGATGTGGATGCATGGGGACATAGGACAAAGGAGGCAAAGTGGATTAGGTTAAATCAGTGGGTACATTTTTAAAAACGAATTGATTGCATGAAGATGGCATTATGTAGACCACCTGCTTTCGTCACAAAGCTTTTGCTTTCTCTTCCTTCTTACCCGCGATCAATCCTTGTGCCACTCTCATCGCTTTGTTTCAATACTGTCACATCTGATAACCAGTGTGCCACTCAAAACCACAAGATCACCCACAAAGTATACTGCTCAGAGTTCAGACCAGAAGACACTGTGGGTCACCACGTGACACGGGCTACTAACCGATCCACACGTGTTAGATTTGAATTAGTCCCTCACAAAACAAATAGTTGGATATGCTGTCCTACAAGTTGTGTCGTCTTTCAGTACTTATTTTGATTCGCAATGTTGTTGCAACCATTAGGTTATTTGTCGGTGTCTCTGTTCTGCTTCAGTTTCTCCTTGCCTGCGGTCGTCGCCTCCCTTTCCATCTCCCATCACTCCCAGCTTCCTATCCCATGGTTTTAAAGACGTTGGAGGGCAAAAACAGATTTGTATTGTAGAAATTATGGGTAAGTTATGCCACGAGACCCTCTCCCGATGCTAACCTTCCTCCTCTTGCTTCATTCGCGTGTGCCATTCGCATAATATCAAACATGCTGTCCGGTGTAAATGATACAGAATTTTAAATCAATGATTAGCCTCTTTGAGTGTGCTACTCAAGAACATTCAAATTCCTTTCATAAAGCCAATTTCTTCATATTTTACTCAGTTGCGTGGTTAGATGAGTAGGTGGGAGATCAGTCAAGTGGTAAATGAAAGGTGGCAGGAATAAGTGAAGAGTGCTGCACCACATTTCTGTGAGGAGATGTTCAAATGTGCATATTTCGAGTCCTATTTTCTCCTTTTTAACCTTCTTCCTCCCATTCCCACGGATTCGCAAACCCATCGCTGCTGTCTCAACTATTTCTTGTCTCTTTCAGCTAAACGTTCATGTTCTCTGCTCGTACCGAAGTGGCGCCTGGGTCACTATTGCCTTTCTTAATGCAAGACAGCAATGCTTTTAAGCATGTGAATAGTAGCGCGCATCAGATAATCACCCTTGTTATCTCAGTAGCAATCTTTGGGGTGACTTGCTGCTTTGTCAAACCAATTTCTACTGCTCTAAGCCTACCGTGCTGCAGCACCAAGGGACCTACTGATGCACAATAACTTGACCAATATTCATGTTTAACTGTGGATGCACTGTAGTTCGATGCGCAAGACTTGACTTGACTTGACTTGACTAGATTTGACCTGATCGAATCGAACGAGATTAGCCACCTATGATAGGTATGACAGGCACGAATAAAGCAGAATAGAGGATAGTAGACAAAGCTATCTTACCTATNGCGCCTGGGTCGCTATTGCCTTTCTTAATGCAAGACAGCAATGCTTTTAAGCATGTGAATGGTAGCGCGCATCAGATAATTACCCTTGTTATCTCAGTAGCAATCTTTGGGGTGACTTGCTGCTTTGTCAAACCAATTTCTACTGCTCTAAGCCTACCGTGCTGCAGCACCAAGGGACCTACTGATGCACAATAGCTTGACCAATATTCATGTTTAACTGTGGATGCACTGTAGTTCGATGCGCAAGACTTGACTTGACTTGGCTAGATTTGACCTGATCAAACGAACCAAATTAGCCACCTATGTTAGGCATGACAGGCACGAATAAGGCAGGATAGAAGATAGTAGAAAAAGCTATCTTACCCATCATGTATTCCTCATCCTCAGAAGGACCTTATTCGTCACCACTCTCACTTTTCCAATCCACTCAACACAAATCCATGTCATGTGAATTGAGGACTTCTCTTTACCTTCTTTCTTTCTTTATCACTGATGTTAGACATAAGGTACACGTATAAGAAGTAGGCCTGATGAGTCTTCGAAGCAGGCGGACAGAAGCCCACTTGTCTGCGCCACTTTATCATGCCTCTCTCCAACGCATCTTCGGTGAGTGTCTCTATTGCCTTCTACTGCGACTATATGCTCTCCATTGTTGCGTCTCACATTCTGTCGCATGGATGTTGCTCCTCTCATTCTACTCAATCAAAAGCCAAATAAGTATTTGCTGCAAATAATTTCCCACCTTTAATTTACCACTTTATTGGCACGTAAAAGTCCTGCTCCTCTGCTTTCCTTACGTTTCTCTCACCTCTCCTTAATTCGATCCCAACAGCATTTCTCTTCTGCCTACCCTTATTACCCCGTTGTCTTCCAGCGCCCTTTCATCTAGATCAGACTAGTAGAGGCTGGGCTGGATCAGGCTGTATCACGTTCTACCCAAAACCAAATCTTTCTTTGAGTAAGCTCAGCTTTGGTTACCATTAATTCCTANGGCCTGACGAGTCTTCGAAGCAGGCGGACAGAAGCCCACTTGTCTGCGCCACTTTATCATGCCTCTCTCCAACGCATCTTCGGTGAGTGTCTCTATTGCCTTCTACTGCGACTATATGCTCTCCATTGTTGCGTCTCACATTCTGTCGCATGGATGTTGCTCCTCTCATTCTACTCAATCAAAAGCCAAATAAGTATTTGCTGCAAATAATTTCCCACCTTTAATTTACCACTTTATTGGCACGTAAAAGTCCTGCTCCTCTGCTTTCCTTACGTTTCTCTCACCTCTCCTTAATTCGATCCCAACAGCATTTCTCTTCTGCCTACCCTTATTACCCCGTTGTCTTCCAGCGCCCTTTCATCTAGATCAGACTAGTAGAGGCTGGGCTGGATCAGGCTGTATCACGTTCTACCCAAAACCAAATCTTTCTTTGAGTAAGCTCAGCTTTGGTTACCATTAATTCCTAATTTCTATCTTTCTTTCCGTTGCTTTAGCTTGCTCTGCACCACTTCGCCTCAACTCCGTCACCTGATTCTACTTATCCTCCACTCATTCCCTCAAAAGCAAAGGCGAACGCATTGCTCCTACTTCTTACCTCGTAATTTGTCGACTTATCGAATTCCCACCTGCTCATCTCACTGCCTAATTTTTTTCCTCATTGTAGTGGTACTTTCTTACTGGTGCTGCACAAAAAGGGGTAAGAATGTGTGTTTCCCACTCTAGACCACCTGTCTCGTTTCCACTGCGCATCTGCGCCTACCTGTCTGCTTAATTTTGTGTGTGTGCCGCTGTCAACATTTGTTTTCGTCCCACAAAAACATGCAGGAACATGTGTGTGCATGCTTGTGTGCTAGTGGCCGCGGAGGGATATTCACCCCATCCTCGCCTTTTAACTTGTCCTTTTAGTTCTAGGCAACGTAAGATCTCCTTCAATCATTTGCAAGGTTGCTAGGTGGTTGCACATTTGGTTTCAACTCAGCCCTTTCTCAATGCTCTATCACCCACCCATTAACTCAGTTTACTCCATTCAATTACTTTTCCCCTCCTGTGACTCCACTAATTTATCTCTTGTTTCAGATTGAAATGGACTCAGCACATGAAAATGGCAATTACCCTCCTGTCAGGTTAAAGTAATTTGTATCCTGCAAGCTGCACATAGAGCATAGTAGGAAACAAAGGAGACCCGCTCTTCTCCATCCATTTCAAAGACGTCGTCGGGCCTACTTCTTATGTGTGTACCATGATACTTAATATCTGATGGGAAGGAAGAGAAGACCTCAATTCACATTGCGTGGAGTTGTGTCGAGTCGATCAGGTGGATTAAATTAGTGATGGGCTACCTTGAATGGTAACGTACAAGACCCCTATGAGGATGAGACATGCACGATGGATATGAACCGTTTCGTGTCTTCTCGGAAGGCGCATTCAACCAAAAGTTGGAATAAGCATTACGAAACACGGTAATCGGGGTTGCCACTAGTTTGTGAAAACCTCTGTTAACTAAATTGGAGATTAAACGCTGATTCTAGGAGCTTTTGATTAGTATTATGAGTCTGGGCTTACAATTTAAAGCAAATTGGTAAAAGGAGGAAAAATAAAAGGCAATTTTTGTTGGTAGTAGGATTTTGCAGGCAAATGGGGCTATCAGATTTAATTTAGTTAATGTGCAAGCAAGAGTCCCCTTATTTCATTTCTTTCAATGGTGAAAGCCGTTTGCACTAGCCCAATTTTCCTAGGAACCAGGAATTCGCTTTTGGGAGAGATGGCCAAAGTTTTGAAGCATGAGGATCACTCATTTAATTGTACTTTCGGATGTGTTAGCCTGATATTTTCCGTTCATTCACATACACGTGGAGGTCGCAGGTGGGATGTCTTCCCATTTCCATTCAGCAAGATGATTTCCGCTTGTACATCCCAACGGCAAGTCACCAGGTTGTGCTTCTCGTCACACGAGGTGAGGCAAAACCAAAGAAAATGAATGTAGTTGGAAAGAGTACAGTTGGTTGCCAGCATAGTGGACTTCACTGCATGAACCCACATCGTTGCTGAGACGATATTTCCACTCCACTCGTTAACTCTGTTGAAGTGTACTCGAATTAAGACGATAAAATGGGCTCCATCACAGCGGCTAGCAGTGGGAGGGGACGAAAATGAGAGGTGGAAGTGCTGATTTCGGTATGGATGAATGTGCTGGTGGATTGTGACATGACTCACTGCCTCGGGATATTGACAAGCAACTGAGAATGCTTGTGTCAAATGGAAGCGAAGACCTGTTTTTTGGGTCACAGTACGTCGACTGCTCTCCATTCTGATGTGCTTCATTTGAAGTAGCAAGAGGTGTGTCAGAATACCAATGAAGGTGGATGATGTCTCTGTCATGATGCACTGTAGTATCGCGAGATACCAACAACGTTTGTATACACTTTCATTTGCGGCAAGCATTCACGATTGTTTGACATTGTCTCGAGGCAGTCAGGAAGAAGCATGATGGGTTGCCAACACATTCCTGTGCACCGAACACAGCCCCTCCATTCCTCTCTTCTGTCCACTTTCGTTCTGACAGTATGCGCCTTTCGATGCGACTCGAGACAGCCAACTTACTTGTTTCCAGGCATCATTCCGGCTGGTCTAGCACAAACATATCTTTTTCATAATAAAGTGTAATCTGCTACGAGTGTTTCATCGCACTGGGTGTTGACAGCACTGTGGGAGGCTGAACTGCTTTGCTGACTCTGTCTAACCACAATTAGCTGGGATTAATTCTTGCATGTTCACAGTCGCTGTATTAATGAGTCGCCCAAAGCCATTTGGTATTTTTGGCAAATCAATGCTTCTCTTCTCTATGAAAATTCAATAAACTGCTTCCAGTCTTCTCCTTAGACGTTGAAAATTTCTATTCATGGAATAATTGTACATTGGTACAGCTTGGAACAGTTTTGTGCTTTTATTGAAGCATGAGACGATTTGTCCGGCATCGTGATTGTTGCACGGTAAAGCATCCTTTTTGGGGATCAATTTGAGCCGTATTAGGTGGAAAGTTATGTGTGCTTTCACTACGGTGTTTTAATCGTGCGTCAGGAACGTGCATCCGCAAATGATACAGACGCCTTAACCAATAGACCAGTCGAAACACAAATGGATGATGGTGCAGTATGTGCCAAATTGGCAAAACCGTATTCAACATCGTCTGTTTAATCCACAGACGAGGCAGATACTAACAAAACTTCTGAAAGGGGGTGCAGCTGCAGAATATCATTAACGTGTTGATCTCTTAAGTGATTATTTGCATTAAGGACGTTAGCGCAAACAGTTCTTTAAGAGCTACCCGAATTCTTAAATTTAACAATCACTGTGAGAAGAACTGTGTGAGAATTTATTACTCTTAGGTGGCACATGAACTGCGACACTGATATGAGATGAAATGATAGGGAGGGAGGCCATTACACTAGCAAAGACGGAATGCATTCCCAGGATCGTCTGTATAAGCTGTGTTGCACGGCCTGCTTGTTTGTCTACACGTCCGCACATAATTTTAATGTCGACGATTCTGATTTGCCAAATTCGCGCATTATTATCTTTTGCACTAACCAACGCCTAATGTACTCGAAAGAGACGTCTTTTGATAAATAAGTCCTGTGGAGGTTACAAGTTCAGACAAAGTGTTACCGACAGCATCTGTATCAATGGGACTTGCTGTTTCTCGAAGCAAATTTGAAAATTGTGCTTTGACATCAAGAAAGTGATATTAGTTCAACTTATTAAAATTTAACTGTGATCTGGCTTTGTAGTGAAGAGACATTAATAAATTCAACCGATTTGATCCTGCCTTGCCAGCACTGACCAAAACAGAATAGTTGGAATAGCCCGCTGTGATAAGAGAAATTTATTTAAAAGCATTGCATCGCGCAGCCAAGTCAACTGCACAAAGTGGCTAATAACCGCATTATCACATAGGGGAGTAGGACATGTCGATCGGTCAGTTTATCTAGTCTCAATATATTTGCATAATAGAGCAAATCTATCTGAATCTGGCTATAGCAGAAGATGAGTGATGGAAAGGAGAAGAGTAATTAGCTCTTGTATGTGTATGCGTGGACAGGCCTGCTACGCTGTAAGATTCTCGCTATAGTCAAAGAATTTGAAAGTTGCAGTCCATCAGATTCGTCTGCGCAAGTAACAATACTAAATTGGCAACCCTCCTTATGCAATTAACGACACAATAATGGAAAATTAATAGTTTACTGAAAACTGGAAAACTAATGGTCCTGAAAGTTTTGAACAGAATAATGTGTGCGCAAGTATTTTGGCATAGGCATTGCTTTGCCTGCAATGCTTCCGTCATACCTAAGAGCACTACTAATAACGGCTCTACTTGCACTTTGGTCGTAGAATGCTTTGTGAAAAAATTGGGCATCGAGGCAGACTGCATGGTAGGAGGTGCTGCATGAACTATGATGGCAACATCTACACTTTCACCTTCCAACTTTATGGGGAGAAGTTTGAACTGAATGATCACTGGGGTGGCAGATCTTGTAAAATCTGCTTCTAGTGACGTGGCATTGGCTAAAATCAAACACTTGTTTTGTTTGAGTCGTCTAGCATCTTCCCCTCATCCACTTGGCTCTGCCGCTATTATAGCTTTTAAGGAATTGCTTGCACCAACGCCCTCGATGCCACTAGGCACTTAGGAGATTGAGGCTTAGTGGTATTCTTGAACTGCATTATTTAGAGATGGTTTTACCAAATTCTCCGGTGTCCTTCATGTGGTTTTGCTGGATGAGTTTGTATCTTTGCCTGTGGATGCCCCTAGCTCCTTCTGACTGATGCTACGATTCTGGGTTTCTAACCTAGGGGCAACGGAAGTAGGATGGAAAAGAGAAAAGAGATTTCTGCAGTTAGTAAGGCTATTTAGCGAAGCGGGTTTTGTGTAGATTGTAAATTGGGATTTGTGTCCGCCTCGGAGAATGTCATCACTAACTCAGCACGTAAGCGCGTAAGAGTTCATCGGATTCACTTCATTCCGGAGTAAATGTCTTTTGTTTGTGACCCAATTTATTAAGTAAATCGCATTCAATTTCATGGAAAGGGGCAGAATTCTGATTTGTGGAAGTCACGTGTTTTGTTTTGCTTTCAATAAACGCCATCCTTTGCAATGCATTTGAAGCCCATAAATGGGCTAAAAGAATGTCTTTTAATCTTGACTTTAGCAAGACGAAATTCATTTTCAGAACCCCATGAAAGCGATACCAGGTTATGCACTTCTTAGCATGAGAAATCTAAATAAGAAAAAGATGGATGAAGCAGCAAGGCAGCACTAAAGACGATGAATGGGGTTAGAGGGAGGACTATCAGGCGTTGGTATGAGCCCATATCGACAATGGAGCGATGTTTTTATCCCTCTTGTGACTTCTATTAAAGTGTGCTTGAACTGGGACTATAAAGCGGGCCGGAGCACAACAACCATGAGTGAGAAGCGAAATGGAGATGACGCATTCGATGTGGATGAGTATGTTGGTAACTTTAGATGCGATTCCCTGGTTGCCTCAATGCATCAGACAAGCAACTCTGAACGCTTGGGATGCGTTCAATGCGTCAGTAGCTCTCCGATTTTATAGGCTTCATAGAAAGAGCAAGATCTGTGTCAGAATGCCAATGAAGACGGATGATTGTCTCGGTCGTAATGCAGTTCGTTATTAAAGGGAATCAACAATGCTCGTAATTAAGGCTCTGTACCTTTGGTGACATGCTCTCCTGTTTGCGCTGCGTTCCATGAGGCAAGGACAAGATGCTATGTCTTTAGTCGACTGATCCAGTTTCGGTCATCTTCCTTACGATGCAATTAATCTTGACGTACCTTGCTTCATTCGAGCCCAATCGCACTTGCTCCACTTTAGTTTGTGCATCATTTACTTTGGCTAAAATTGTGTGCTGCAATTCGGTATTGTTATCGCCTCCGCATTCTTATCCATCTCTAAGCTACCACCCCATTCAATTTGATATGACAAGAGGATTCTCCACATCAGTAATTCACTTACAATATGCTATTCAGAAGCTCGTGATCAATTTACATTTTTCTACCTCAATCTCTTTTACAGTAATGATGGAATCCTCACTTACTACGGGAAGAGCCCGTCTTATCCGAGCTTGAGAGCGCCATTCTATTATACTCTCAGGTAAAGAAGGTTTAAAGAAATAAATGGTTGCAAAGGAGTGTACGTGAATGGGATGTAAAAGATTGCAGAAAGACCTGAGACTTAGATTGTAGATGGTCTTCCACGTCCTACAAATTGTGATATTCAAAATCCACCCGAGTCATTCCTTTTCACCCAATACCTCAATTCGTGCGCTATTTTCTTTCATCCGTGCGCATTCTAGAAGTCAAACCGGTGTCTGCAACATCCTTTTGCCGAAATGACAACCAGGAATTCATGAATGATTAAATCTACACCTCACATAAATGAAGGTGTTCTTGCTTCTTAAGACATCTGAGTGGTTCATGCAAAGTGCCAGTTGATGAGAATGAAGAAAACGCTTAGCCTTGACTTCCTTGGGACAAGGTGATAATTTTGCATTCCACTTTTACTAACGAAGAGCATAAATGACAGAGACGAGATAACTGCACTGTAGAGTAGCTGACTAGAGGGCTGGAGCTGATTAAAACAGACAAAGTGAGGCTTTGAATGTGGGACCCACAGAAAGGACCAAGTTGATGCTTTCACTGTAACAAAAGGAATTCAGCACAACGGAAAAGGGTTTCTCGTGAATTGTTTTGTCATAGGAAAAGCGAACGAGATTGAGTTGACCAAACCTATGCACGAGAACTTTGTCATGCCTCTCGGACGGAACTACAAGTCGCTGAGCATATCTCAAGACGAACAAAGCCTTGTGTACGAACGGATTTAACTCCCCTCAGTACCAAAAAGCATCACCGTGAGACAAATCTCAGCTTTTCACCCAATACAGCGCAAACAGATGCCCTGGAAAAGGTGGCTTAGTAAACAGTAAATCACAATGTTGGACGACTTGTATTAGGTAAGAATGAAGTTGCAAATTAGCTCTGGACAATGCCAATGCTCTTTTATTTAATAGAAAGACTTTTAAGGTCCAATTAGAAGACTTTCTTCAGTTAGGCAAGTTTGCTTAGGTAGGAAAAGCATTTTGTCAGCAAAATGGTCATGTTTCCCTAACCAATGTAATGATGCAATGTTAGTGACCGCTCAGGAATTGATCCCCGCAAAATGTGATTTAATAGAATCAGCACTGCAGCTCTCCTTCCCACAGCGTCGTCAATATCTTTTGCGATAAAACTATTAGAAGTCATTTTCGCACTAATTGCAAACAAAATTAAAGCCTTGAAATTGGAACCTACGGAAACGACCAGGTGAATTCTGGCACTGTAACAATAGGAATCGAGAACGGCGAAAGTGGGATTCTTAAAGATTTCTGTTGTCGTGGGAATAGCGACCGACAGTGGCATTTCCCATTCAAGATATTACACCTTCGCTATGCCTCCTAAACAGCAGTGAAAATCGCGGGGCGCAAAAGGCCTTATATGCAAACGATCTTAGTTTTTCTCAATGCCACACTGTATCATGGCCCAGACGTTAACCATATTCACTGGCATTCTTGCACGCCTCATGTTCTTCAAATCAAGCGCACCAGACTGGACAGCATTGGACGCATTGATTGCTATCCAAAATAAAAATAGCCCTTTTCATTTAACTTGAGCAGTAACGATTGTCAAGTTAATCAATAAAATGTATTAGAATGAATCAAAACGTTCATTTTCATCGAAAGCAGTTTATTCGTCTCGCAAACCATCCTCCCGCACTGCTTGTCGCTGTGCAAGGGCCAAATTTAGAGTATCGGTTCGAGTACGCTTCCAAAGAATTCACAAGTGGAGTGGAAATATAGCTCCGGCAAAGACGTGGACACATAAAGTGAATTTAGCTGTGCCAACACGTAGCTGTCTCCCTCTCAACTCCTCGAGTCCTTTTTAATGTTGCCTAAACTACCCATTTATCTGATACTGCTTTTGTATTTGCTTGTTTAAGCCATGAACTGTACAATCTGGCACCCAATTCGCGATCTTAAACTGTGTGTACAGGAGGGAGAAATACCAAGACGAGGGATCTGCATGCTCCACAATATTGATCATTTACACTAACACAAAATGTATGTTTTTAGATAAATTTGGTCCCAACCGAAAGGCATTTACTCCGAAAAGAAAAGAAACTCTGACGCTTTTAAGTGTCAATTGGCTGAGTTAACTCTGAACATCTCAAAGGCGAGCACAATCCACGTTTTTAGGCAGAATATTTCTAACTGCATAAATCTCATTTCTCTTCCCCTACTTTCATCCCTTTCCCTTGCCTTAAAAGTCCTGAGCCCTAATGCCAATTGAAAGTCCTTAGGAGTAGAGTTTCGCCCTTTGAAGTGATTAAGGAAAAGAAGTTGAATGAGGCGTATTTGAAGCAGGATTAAACATGATCGCTATGCCTCGTGGGTCTTTTTCCAACAAGACTCGAAACAGTTCATTTGTTCAAAAATGACTTGATAATGACTTACCTAGAATCCGTTGCAAGTGTTTTATGGCAGAAGATGCCGACGACATTGGAGAATAATAAGCTGCAAAGCTGACTTTTTAATCGCATTTTAAAAAGGTTAATTTTTGCAAGCATACAAACGCTGCATCGACGAGTGAAATGCTTATCTTCTCTGAGTGATCTCATCAGCTACCAGAAGCCCCATCGTTGTCAGCTACTCTGTAGTGCAGGTATCTTTTCAGTGCATTGCAGTTGACGCACATCAAAAGCGAGTGCAATTGAAAGGGTCCTGTCTGTACCTGACACTGCAATTACACGTCTTGTACTAATCTTCTCAGCTCTTTCAGAAGAGAAAACGGTGACATTGTTTAACTCACAGTGAGCGTATTATTATGTGCTTGCATCACGAGCTATTGACGCTTGCATTGGCAGCGTGGCAACAAAACCAACCTTACAGTTGTGCAATGGAAGGAATCGAGTTATTGGCACATGGCCGCCATCCCACACCACAAGCCCTGTTGCTGCGAGTTCAAACGTCATGTGGTACTTCGCTTGTTTGACTTCTGGTTTCGGATGCGGTAACTTGGATGGCCATATTGCCCTGGCCGAAAAACATCGTTTTACCATCGAATGAGGGCAAACGGTTTTTGAAGAGCGGGTATCCTTTGCATCTCAGGTCACTAATAAAGAAAAGGGATTATTTAGGTACGTATGAGCGTTCCTTCGAATGGTTAATGAATGTGTGAGAAAAATTGGTGCCTTGACGTCACTACTAAACATTGGGAATCATTTAGGGTAAAAAGTGCATTGGAATTTTTTCTACGCCCTCTTTTACTTGTGCACGTAATTTCAATGCTTTTATTGTACAGCCATATGCTGGCAAATCGAATTTAATGCAGAAATATGGTGTTTTCGGTGCGCATTTGACGAGCTTAAACATTTTGCGATCATTTACCGCGATGACTTTGGACTACTCTTGGACTTAAGCACCTTCCGTAAGAATTGAAGGGTGTGACATTTCAATGGAGATCACCTACTGGATATTGCTTGCCCTTCCAGTAAAAGGAACCCAGCGAGGAGGAGGATGTGAAGCCTTTTACAACAGCCTTGTCTTCCATCAAAGGTAATCATCATCGCGGTTTGTGCAATCTTTTGGCAGAAGGTACGGATGCACCCACAGCTTGGTAGGCCCGAAAGGGTCGTTTGGTTCCAGTGTGCATCCTTGCGTCTGTTCACCCGGACAATGGGTTGACCATTCCACCTATGCCTGTTTGTTGTTTCTACGACTCTGACATTCTTCTGGACTGTCCCTAAATTGGTTTTCAAAATACTGTCAGGAACTACTTTTGCTCCTACCTAGCCTGGAAATGTGACGGTAGTCTTAGCACCAAATTATGGCTAGCAAGAAGGTTGTTTTTTATTGCAACCAGCTCGCCTGATAAGGATTGATTGCTTTTTCTGTTTTTTCTGAGCTGGATTTGGCCTATTCTTTTAAACATCTTGAGGTAGAGCGATTATCTAGACAGTGCAATTATAGGCAAGTTGTTGTGACTCTGTGTCCAACAGTCAGACACTAGTAGCAAATGCACGGTGCAGCGCTTCTGTACTCATCAACCTATGTGTTGTCATTGCCGTTCTTTGGTAGGATTCAGCTAAAACCTAGGTCTAATTTGCCAAATTACTTCTGCACGTGACCCAAATGGTGTGGGATTTTATTTCCAGGGGTGGTATTAATTCCAACCCTGCGGTGCGTGAGTAATCGGCAGTAAATTTGTGGTTACACGTTGTTTTGCAAAACCTCATTTAGAAATCTTGGCTTTCGTTGTTGCTGAACGCATCAATCAGTTTTAAAATGCAAACACATGTCTTGAAGTTTGTTTCTAAGACGGCGATAGAGCCAGAATCTAGTTCCTTGACGTACGCAGTTTTCGCTGGACTTGTACTGTTGTGTTTGGAAGATCTCTAACTTTTCTTTCGACATATTTCCATTTTCGCTGCGTTGCCTTTTGGCAATGCCTGCACCTTCGCCAGCCGCCGGTGCTTGAAAACATCGCTTTGGCAATAGTGGTACCTCGAAACTCTGCCATCATGCAAGTGTCCTTCCAACTAGATAAATTCGTTTAAAAGTCTACTTAATCCACTGCCAGAGGATTAATAATGGGATGAATCGTAACGTGCGGGCGTGACGTAATTAAAACCGTGGTGACTAAAAGGACGTAAACTGCTACCAACCATCATTGATCGAATGGTAAAATGTTAATTATAATGCGCCTACAGGTTGACGCAGTCATAAACCTTTTCTCTCACTGCAGCAGTTTGATGGCCCCTTTTAAGCAGTGTGTGATCTGCATCCATCACAAATAGGTAGCGGAATTGCAGCCCTCGATGGCATCGGATGGGTAAGTGGGTGGGTAAATCGCTTATGCTAGTCGTATCGAACGCCTCATTGCCGACCCCATCACATGAGTCCGTGCATCGATCGATAGATCAATAAATCGATAAGACCACCCGCTAGGCACCCACTATGTCTGTTATCTGGATAGGCTGTCGATCCATGGACCAGTCGATTAGACTTAGGGCGAGTTGAGATGCCCAAAATCTAACAGATGGATGAGAGGGCGCAAGGGCACAGATCCAGGCAAATGTGCCTTTGTCTATTGCGAATAATGCGATAGATGAATCTGATCCGCAGTAAGCTCTCACCTGCCTCTCCTCCTCTTTCAGCCGCTTCCACACATTACATTCCCTGTTCCCGACTCCTTCCACATTTCTAGTCGATCAGGATAGATAAGTAGTTGCAAGCGATGAAAAGGCATTCGCAGTGCGTTTATAGCTCTGTTGTGAGTCCCCACTCTACACCGTTAATCAGCATAACTTCTGAATTAGATAATGCGTCAGCCTGTTATTAATATTAGTGCCTCTCTTAAGAACTTTAGTCCATCTACATGACTAAAGTATATTATTTTGTTCCTCAGTAGCAATTTGAAGAAAGCAATTTTTCAGAATTCGAATGCTTTCTTTGAAATTTATAATGCGTCAATCTTGGTTAATCTCGATTCTTCACTGCATTCTGTGCCAGCAAACCACTGCATTTCCACAAAGTGGAATAGATCGACAGGTGGGCAGTTAATTAATAGATGAAGAGATGAACACGTTAGAAAAGTAGCATGCAGGTTCTACAACAGAAAACTCTACTTGTGTTGCTCCTTGTGGCTTCTGCTTCTACCGCTGCCTCTAAAACTAGAGGACTGAAGTGCAAGTGATTCTGCAAAATGAATTCTCCTACTGTGCTGAAGGAAAAAAACTGGAAAGAATAGTGACAGAAAGTTGGAAGGCACCAGCGACCACTACTTAGTTGCTCACAGCAAACTGGTAAAGGCGAAACCAAATAGGAAAAGAAATCTGGATGAACACCTAAAATTTCCCAATCTTCCCCACGCTGTGACTTGTAAAGACCTAAGCCTGACGCATTGGGGCCAGGCGGCAAAAGAAAAGGCAATGTAAACACTAGGCTTATCAGACATCAAGTAACTGGAATGGGAACAGTAAGCGCACAGCGGACTTGCTCATATTGCTAAAGTGGATGACGAAGGGTCTACCGATGTACCATGAGCCGCTGCAGAAATGCTGCACAGCGAATAGGCTTGGTAATGTCCAAACTTATCCTGACTCAAACGAGAAAGAAGACGCAGACAACTCAGCACCCAAGTCACGTCAATTAATTACCAGAGGCCGTAATTAAGCCGCATGGTAAAATATGTACGGCACTGAAAAGTCAAGTAAATGGAGCTGGGACGTGAGGGGTGAGTAAAATTGGCGGCTAATTTAGTGCAGATCTCAAGGTACACTCTATTCTATGATCTGCTTGATTAAAAAAGGAGGGGAAGGGGATTGCCTAAATAAAATGACTGCTTTGCCTATGCCTTGGGGTCGTCTATACAAAGCCATTGGATCTTATTATCGACCTTAATCGACATCCAAAGTCCTATTATTACACCATTTTTTCTTCAGAAATAGTATTAGTTAGTTAGTTAGTTAGTATTAGTATTAGTATTAGTATTAGTTACCTGTGCCATCGCCATGGCCTCCTTTCTTCTGCGCTCTATTGACAAATAAATTTACAATGGTATTTAGGGCCCTGCATTATGGTGCGAATACGGTCGAAGTCGTTAAAGTTGTTGCGTACTGGCACAGGCTAGACTAAATCGAATTACGCTGCACTTTACCTGAAACGATATCTTGCTCTAGCATGGCCTAGCTTAGATTGATATTATTTTTATATTTCTCTAGTTTTTCATTCTACTACTTCACTTCGCCTCCACTTACCCCTCGAAAGCGAAGGTGAGCGCCTTACTCCACTGTGTAATTTGTGAACTGGCCGAACTCCTACTTTGTGGAGGATCCTTCTACCTGGTGCTCCACAATAACGAATAAATTGCACAATTTCCCTTTTAGTCTATCTGTGCCGTGTTCACCATGCACCCATGACTGCGTCTGTTTGTTTGAGTTTTTGCGTATGTGCGTCATTGCCCAACTTCATTTCGTCTCACTAAAACGTGTAGAGACGTGTGCGTATGAGGGTGCGAAGGCAAATTCCTCTTATCTTCTCCTCCTAATTTGTCCCTTTTGGCCGACCAAGTCACAGGTTCTATTCCTTGCGAGGTAAGATTCCCTTCAGAGGTTGAGTGGCTAAGTTGGATGTCTATTTGATTTTAACTCTTTAGATTGAGACTACTCCACTACCCACTCACCAACTCACTTCATTATATTTAGTCGTTTTTCTTCCTTTGGCTCCTCTACATCCTCTCTCAATTTAGATTAAAGTTTGCATCTGTTTGGAAGAGAGAAGCACCACAACACTAGAAAGGCATTCATAATAGAAAGTGACATTAGGCATGCAAGAAGCAGAGAGGCAAAATGGGTAATGCGAAACATCAAGCTAAGGAAACGTTTCACGACAAGAGGAGGCCAAGTGTCTCCTTTCTTGCCAGTATTCGAAGCTACTTGTCAAACATGATGCCGCAGTGGAAGCGACAGTGAATGGAGATAGTGAACCTGCATTTTGGCAATCGTAAAAGTCGCAACTGCGGAGCTGCAGTGCCTCTTCCTCATTGTTGAGACAAAACACGTGGTTTTATTTTGCTTGATTTTTTGCCGCCTTTGAAGGTAACTAATTTTGTTTCGAAATGCTACCTACTATTGCGGCTTTGCTGTTCATTATGGTTGTGTCATAGTTTTGACAGCAACATTTAATTGGTTAGTAAAGAGAATTGATGCAAAAGCGCAGCTCCGCTTTGTGTTACAGATGGTGTGGAGCCCATTAAAAAATAACCGTTTAGCTGCCAATGGTGGGAGGGAGAGAAAGGATTGCATAGCTATCCCAAAATCGTACAAATGGCAGGTAATAATAGTTGCTCGATTCCTTGCTGATTTGCAACGCTTAGGCTTCGCTTTTGACTGCAGGCTACCAATAAAATTTGGTGATTGCTTCCAAGGAGAAGCTATTTATTGTCAACGAGGGTGCTCGCACTTTGGAGTAGCTCTGACCTATTAGAGGTCTCGACTCTAAAGCCTTTGAATGTCAGATCTAAGCACGATAAAAATGTTCACTTCCCCTCAAAGCAGACGCCTCCACTACGTCTTTCACGTAGGGAACGAAGTGAAAAAAGTCAAGCTGAAGGGATAGACAGAGGAATAGCAATCAAACCTGGTGATGCATTGTGTGGGTACACGATGACAGTGATTCACAATAGAGGAGACCCATGTGCATTACATCAGTGACACCTCTGCGATATTCGCACTTCTCTCTCTCCCTAAAACAGCATTAACTTTGTTCAATATTGGATGATTTAGTGTTGTAATTGTCAGTCTTATTCTTCAGGTGTCTAAAATGGGCTCTGTTATAGGATTAAGCAACACACTTTTGAGTAGCACATGCGTTGCTGGACCTAGACTAACTCACCACTCGCTACTCGGCTTACTTATTTAGGTATTAAATTCTGAATTCCTATCTCAGAATTTACGTGGGTTGGGGTCCTCAGTTGGGCTAGCGAAGCATTATCCAGACAAATGTGTTGTGCTTGCTACATGTATCCCACACATTTGTCGACCATTGAAAAGGAAGTTGAACTGGTGAATGTACGAACGCCAATTTGACTGGGAGGACATCGCCGCTCACATGGAGCTTAATAAGCTTAGGGGAAAGCCAACTGTGGATAAATGGATTGGAGATATGCCTTTTGGAAAGGTAAAATGTGTTTAATGCCTAAGAGTCAGCCAAAAGCACAACACATTACCTCATCAATAAACGCTACGGCTATGCTCACAAGTGTTGAAATAGGGTGTGCCAAAGATTGCTTTCACGTACTATGCCATGTAGTGACATGTCTGTACAAAGCATTGCCTAGAATGCGATGCATCATTATCTAACGGTTATTCACGTGAGCTATTTCTGTCGTGCAGCTCAAACGATACACTTCTAGATTTGAAGAACAAGTGATTTTGGAGAAGAATTAAATGAGAAGCGTTGTTGTCACATTCCATTTAAAAATTGAACGAAGTACAGAAAAAACCTTTTTACCAAAAACTAACACGTGCGCATGACTAGCGATGGATAATCAATCCAAGGCGTTTATAAACCTGACCAACTAGTCAGGCATATAGAATAGGATGTATCGCGCATTGCTTAAAAGCAGAAATAAATACATATGATGTTTGCAATCCCTAAGGCATAAGTCAACTACAAATTGTATATTTAGTATATTTTGTGTGTGTCTTGCCCATGTCACCCAATACAGGCTCTGATTAACAGAACCATGTGTCAGCATATTGCGTTTGTGGCGCCAGCCAGATTAGCTTAGCATTAGCTGCCAACCTTTGCATGCAGACGTATTAGTATTTAAACGCATTCACACCGTTGCAATTATAAAAACAAGCGGACCTGACCGGACACCATTGCTTTCCATATTGCATAATTTTTGCAGAATTTATGGCTTATTAACTTCTGAAATGTTTGAGGTCATAATGAAAATCAAAGCAAATGACGCTTTGATCCATAAAACACTGATTTAGCTATTAAATGCATACGTTGGACTCAGGAGGCATAACTCGATTAGGGACAACGTACCTTGTAGAATACAGTGCCTTCCTATGTGTAAGTCTGTCCATTTTCCACTAACAGAAATGTAATTAATGAATAACAAACACTGTAAGTGAGCAGTATGCAAGATGTCCAAATGTGTAGGCTTCAAAGCTGTTGATTTCTGAGGTTAAACAAGGTGTTTTCAACTTGAAAGCTGATCCAATAAATGTAGAAGATGGCAGGTCTAACCGAACAACCGTTGCACTATTTAGCGAAATTAAACTTGATCCAACGAAGCATAACAACAACAAACAGTATGAGACTAGTACATGCTAGATCTAGCAACTTAAACAATCCCATATTTATGGCACTTAAAGCATTAGAGCACTTTATAAGGAAACAACAGTGTGGTAGGAGCAGCGAGGCTCTTCAAAAGAATTGTGCATTCTGCACAAGTAGCAAATTGCAAAAGTAGGTTTAAGTGTGTGGATGCTTGCGAATGAATGCAGTGCCCAAAGTTGATTAGCAGTGCAAGCATGTAAAAATTTTTATCGAGTGATACACCTTATTTCAGTGATCTAGGATATTAGAGCGAAAAGGCAAGCAGATCGTAATGTTTCATTAGCAACTTGTAATGAATTCATTGAATAGATCTAACGCATTTTAGAGGGTGTGTGTTAGGAAAGCAGTGTTTCGATCACACAAATTCTGCAAATTTTAGCATCCGATATTACATCTAACAATTTACGAACTTGTGCACACAATCCGCCACTAAATAAACAGAGCATACTCGGCATCTAAAGGCAGAATACAAAACCGCTTTTTCTGCTGCAGCAAATGATAGTTTTACAAAAGGATAAGCAACTCAATTTGTAGTTTGTTTGGTTTAGTAGTAGCTGCCAACACATTTAATGATATGCTGGCATAAATTCTACAGTTCGTTTGCGTGAGTTGCAACAATAGTGTCCGTGTTGGCTATTTTCCAATTATTTCACATTCAGCCTTTCAACTTTGCGAAAATAATCGTTCATAATTCCCAAATCCAGGTTAATTTGTAACTAGACCACCCATTTCGGCCTCCACTGTCCAAATGTGAAATCAAAATTTCTTGTTTTTGGATCCATGTTAAATTATACATGCAATGCTTNTCATTGAATAGATCTAACGCATTTTAGAGGGTGTGTGTTAGGAAAGCAGTGTTTCGATCACACAAATTCTGCAAATTTTAGCATCCGATATTACATCTAACAATTTACGAACTTGTGCACACAATCCGCCACTAAATAAACAGAGCATACTCGGCATCTAAAGGCAGAATACAAAACCGCTTTTTCTGCTGCAGCAAATGATAGTTTTACAAAAGGATAAGCAACTCAATTTGTAGTTTGTTTGGTTTAGTAGTAGCTGCCAACACATTTAATGATATGCTGGCATAAATTCTACAGTTCGTTTGCGTGAGTTGCAACAATAGTGTCCGTGTTGGCTATTTTCCAATTATTTCACATTCAGCCTTTCAACTTTGCGAAAATAATCGTTCATAATTCCCAAATCCAGGTTAATTTGTAACTAGACCACCCATTTCGGCCTCCACTGTCCAAATGTGAAATCAAAATTTCTTGTTTTTGGATCCATGTTAAATTATACATGCAATGCTTTAATTTTTTGCTGAGGACTAATCAAGCACCATTCAACGGTTAAGAAGGGATTGTTTGCTAATTTTTCTTATTTTTTATGCTAAAGTGATTTTTTGATTGTACCTCCAGGGATACGCCCGAGATTGACCTTCTAAAGGTTCAGTTAACGGCGGATCTTTGGGCGTTTTTAAAAATTCGAGGTCATTTTCCCTTCGATTTTGCCTTATTGTTCATGTTTAGCAAAGTTAACTGCAGTACTACTTATTTATGTTCAAAGGGCGAAAAAGCACTGTTATGCTGCTGTCGTTGTAAAGGGCAATCACTTGTACTTAGTCAAATGCACATGCATACGCATATGCCTTGTAATTTTGCCCAAGAATCATTCAATGACAGCATTATAAGGAGGTTCCACAAGCACAGAAACGCACATTAAACAGCAGCGAACTCATCTTAATTAGCAGAGCGTGCACTGAAATGGGGAAGAAGGCAGAAGCCGTAAGGAAAATAATAGTGACTAAGAGATGACAACGCTAGTTATTAAAGCATAGAATATTTCAGTAGTTAAGCTGAAACTCTGCTTCCACCTTAGGTTTTGCTTAATTTGCAAGAAGCACGACAGTCAGTTAGCAAGGCGAGTGCGAGATGAAAGGCAGCAAGTTTGAGCAATAACTAGCTGTAATTTGGGAAGTGGGTTTGTCCGGTTGCTACTTTCACATTTTCGATTAGTATTTCATCTAACCACGCTCACCACGGTGACGATCTTGCTCTGTGCATACTCAGCGCTTGTGACAGCGTCGCGATTAAAGTTCTGCAAGAACACTTTGAGTGCACCATCAGTCCCCTTGTAGATATCCACTCCACTACGGCGTGCTAGACGTCGAAGGGAGGGCTTCGTGNCTGTAATTTGGGAAGTGGGTTTGTCCGGTTGCTACTTTCACATTTTCGATTAGTATTTCATCTAACCACGCTCACCACGGTGACGATCTTGCTCTGTGCATACTCAGCGCTTGTGACAGCGTCGCGATTAAAGTTCTGCAAGAACACTTTGAGTGCACCATCAGTCCCCTTGTAGATATCCACTCCACTACGGCGTGCTAGACGTCGAAGGGAGGGCTTCGTGATGCCCTGGATATTGCCACGCAGAACCTTTCTGTGGCTCTTGGTGCCACCTTTTCCAAGACATTCCCCACTTTTGCCACGACTGGATATTCCTCAACAGAACATGGGAACATAAAACGAGACAGTAGCGGCGCTCCGTAATCAAAAAGAATGCAGATGCGACTCAAAATTTGCTTTAAACAAGGGCAGTGGTACCAATGCAGGGGCCCACGAAGAACCGTGTACATGCATTCGTAAGTGCATTACAACTCAGAGACATTTCTAATTACTGTCTTTGTTGCAGGTTACAGCCAGCACCCTATGGCAAGCAGTGATGGATGCCTTCTTTGTATGCCTACACTATCAATCACTAGCGGTAGCAGGTGACATGCCTGCCCTTGTGATTACGGCAAAAGGTAATAAGAAAAAAGCTAAAGGCGGTTGCAGGATTGTAAATTATCCACCTGTATTTTGGGAACGTAATTTGACGTAAAATATCAATGTAGGATTCCTTGAAGTAGAGAGACGTGCCCCATTATTAAAATGAATGAGATGAAAATCCTTTGTAAAGATCAATTGAAGGACAAGGCTAGTAAGAGCATCCAAGTTAACTCAAATGCAATAGCGTACACTAAGCATGCTATATTCAAAAAGCTTGTTGATGACTCTCCATGGAGCTATTGCCATTAACAATTAAGTGGCCAGTGTGTGACCATCGGTGAGCAGAATTAGCGTCTATATGTTGGTAAGTGGTTAAAGCAATCCTAGAAAGCATTGCCTCGTTAAGCCGACATTATGCTTGTGTCATCCTGAACTCATATCTGTGGTGCAAAATTCGTAGGAGTTAATATTAGGCAGCCCTTTGCTTGCGTTGTGAACAGTGCCTGTCTGCAGTGTTCTGCGTAGTTCTAGATGAAATGGCTCCCTTTGAATAGGTTGCACCTTTGAAAAAACTTGAGTGCTTATATCAGACCTAACATTTTAGAGAAGTTTGCGTGCAACGACTTAGTGGGATGACGGTGTCAATTGGTTCCATTCTACTGGTCTTATGGAGAGACGTTTGTAAAGCTGCACTAGAGGTGAAATCCTACGACCTGCTTTCAGACAAATTAAGCATGATTGCAGTGATCGCAGGAGAATGTCGGAGGCTCTTTACAAGCGATTTTGACTGCTATTTTGTTGTGGTGGCAGTAATGTTAATAGCAGCCAACAAGCATTTGCTAAGATACCTTAAAATACATATGCCTACGGGGAAGTATTGGTGGCATAGCTGAAAGTAAAGAGACCCATCACAGAACCGCCAGCAACCCAATGTAATTGTGCCCTGGTCCAAAATTGCTTTCAACAAACTTGCTAAACACAATCCTGGCAGCAGAAGCTGCGAATTAGAATTGCTCGCCGTAAAAAAAGTAATTCTTTCAGTACGTTTAAGCCATGGGTCTGTGGTAAATACGCTCCTAAACTTTATGAATGTCAGACACCACTACCTTCTATTAAAATCCTTGGCGAGATCCTTAACTAAACTAATTCAAGGTATCCTTTTGTGCTGTATTCAGCGAAAAGCTGAGAGTGATCTCGAGACCATGTGTCAATCGCAAAGTAAAACACGCGTTCCGCCTAGCAGCGTGGCGTTGAGATAGGTCAAAATCGGTTGTATACAAGGCTTCGTTTACTTGAGTGCACAATTTATGACTTGCAAACTTTCTTGGTGCCCAATCCCACTGAGCCATTTTTATAGATTCCACATTCGAAGCCTTATTTTCGTNCCAATCCCACTGAGCCATTTTTATAGATTCCACATTCGAAGCCTTATTTTCGTTTGTTTGACCCAAATTTAATCGTCTCGTCAGCTGCTCTGCAATGCAGGTCCAATCGCACTGCCTTCCAGCTGACAGACGTCACTGCCTTCCAGCTGACAGACGTCAAGGACGAGTGCAACTATGCGATCACACATATTCCTTTCATCCTTGCAGCCTTGTTTAGATGCAAATTATGCTGACGCTATTTAATTTACAATGGAGGCGATGTTACACAGTTGCATTACGAGCTCTTCACACAGACAGTAAATGCGTACTGACAATTCGAACTGTAATATTTGAACTAGAAGAAAATTGGGTTTTTAGTCCGGATTCACCATCTATTACTGCCAGCATTCTTAACCTTCGGGTAACATGCTGTTGTGAATTTAAAAGTTCTTCTACGTCACTATGAGAGTAGGTGTATCCAGAAGCTGAGGTCTGCAGAAAGATTGTAAGAGTTTAACGCCGTCAATTCCAGCATCAAGGCAAACAAGTCAGAAGAGCCTGTGCAAGGATTATCCTTTTTTAAGATGAAATGTTTAGGGTCCCTTGTAGCAATGAAATGTTTAGGGTCCCTTGTAGCGCGTGGAATGCTCATTGTCGTTGCTTTGTTGTGCCACGGGAGGGGTGAAAATGGCGTGTACTAAAGGTAACGATGCAAGCAGTGGTTCAAGCAGTCGTATTGATATTTAATTGAAAAAAATATGGTCGTCTTTTGGGTGGTCACTGGGGCAGTCTGTGGCGTGAGGTATTCAAACACGTTGTTTGTCCTATTCGCTGAATATACCCTGTCAACAGCTAAGAGCCTCCGGAGTGCCATTGATAACCATATTAAAAGCAAACAGCAATGTCGATGTGATGGAAATCACCCCAAGTAATTCTGAAAGAGCTACTTGGTAGCAAAGGGGGCGTTGGTGGTTCAAAATGAGGTTATGCATGCCCTGCGCATGATCTGACCTGCCTACATGCGTTACACGGTTGCATTTAGGATCAAGTCATGTTTTCATCATCCACTTCTGGTCTGGTGCCTCCGTTTGCATACTCCATTGGTAAAGATACCAGACATACTAGTCACCTCGTCGCAAGGCAGCCGTCATCATCAATTACACTTCGCATAGCAAACTCATTGATTAAATGAGTGCAAATAAACTCAATTGCATGAGGCGTAAATTTACCCTCGTTTTAAGATTCTGGCTATGAATGCGGCGAAGAGGAAACAAGATGCACTAATCTAACTTCCTGAATATAAACGGACGACTGGAGGACGCACAAACTAAGGAACTCAGTAGAAAGAGTTGACGCCAGTAGAGTTTGAGTAACACGGGTGATATGACATAGGAGATGTTCCACAATCTACATCCAAAGGGTTTTGCAATCTGTGTCTCGAGTTCTTATTAGGCAAGAACTTCTCGTTGTAGGTAAGCGTTTCACCGACACTGTACCAGAGAATCTGTTAGAAAATTGGGTGTAATGATTTTCAGCTTCTGAGTAGCCTGACGCATGTAAAATTCTTCTAACTGAATGCCCCATTGTATTGGCGGGTTGACAAAGATTGTGGCTGCAAAATGGCTGAAGAATGAGGAGGCGATAACGAACCTCAACTTCGACATTGAATTCTGTCGAAAAATGACGAATACACTGGATCGGGGCAAAATATGCGAATCTGATGCAATGAACACAAAATTCACAGAATAGATCAAATAGGATTGGATTTCACTTTGTCTTAATGAAAAGTTTTAAAAGTGGGTTGATCGACTATGGATATAACACCTTGGCCTTTGACTTTCTTCAGTATCAAAATGCAAAGTGGTAGAGACACAAATCATCGCCATTGTCATTCAAGCACAGCTTCTGCTTTCCATAAGGAAGCATTTCCAAGCGGATAACAACTAACACATTTGGTAAAACCCTAAACCCAGAACTTCAATTTTACTTGAGTGGGTGTCTATACTGGTTCGTCAATATCTCAAAGCAATTACTAAATCGAAACAGAAGGTGTCAACCCAATCATCGACAGCAAATGTAGCCTCTCATTTTTGCTCTTAAGTCCTCTCTCACTGCTAATCGCTTTAGTCTCATTTCTAGCACACTTCAACAGAAGTCACGAGAGGAGTGAAAATATCGCTTTAACGATGATAGGGGTCCTTTTACTGAAATCAGCTATGACACCTGACTGTCATCCTTCCATCTCCGTTCATCTTCCCTGGTGCAGTCTTGCCTATTTACGAGTAACTGGACCTCGGACAAAAGAAATGCCTGATTTTGGCCAAACTCGCATCACTTAAAGCATTTTATGCGAAACTCTACATCACAGTAATTGCATGGGTCCAATCCTTCCCCAAAGGGTTGGTGGGGGAAAGGTTGGATGCTGCTATCCTAGGTCATGCAGCGCTCCACCTTCTATCTGCCTCATCATGCATTTTCTTACAAAGCCTTTTACGATTAGACTGCTAATAGAGTAGTTATATTAGCCGTCAGCATTTGCCTGTGACGCGTGACGCGAAGATGGTGAACAACATATCGGCAACACTGACGCAGCAGTCCACCAGATATCCACCAAAGCCATCCATTTCTAAGTCCCTAAATTATTAATCTATCCCATGGTTTGACAATTTGAGATTGTTGCTTACGTAGGCGAAGCTATAAGATTGAGAATCATAAACCCCAGTGCTATGATGAGAACCTTTACACGTGGCAGGCCTTTACAAACATACGTACACCGGAGCTAGTTAGCATTTTCCCTCCTATCGCATATCTTCTGCTATCTTTAGAT
>LWMK02000611.1:0-40797 GCA_001693075.2 Taenia saginata
TTCCTGTGGACGAAACAATTTAGGGAGAAGAAGTTCGCAAGCTCGTGTCGCAGTGGGATAGGAAAGCTAATTGAAGGAAAGACCACTTCCACACAAGAAACCTCTCCGCATGCTCTCGATGCATCACTAACCACTTCCATCATTCTGCGACTCAGCGGATTTCGTACATATGATNGAAAGCTAATTGAAGGAAAGACCACTTCCACACAAGAAACCTCTCCGCATGCTCTCGATGCATCACTAACCACTTCCATCATTCTGCGACTCAGCGGATTTCGTACATATGATCTCTTTTCAAGCTGGTACTGGCCCATGTGTGTCTGGATTGAAGGCATGACAGTCAGGATGTAGTAAGATGAATACTATTTTTCAGCACAAATAAATTCACAACTCTTAAAATTTGTTTTATTTTTATTCAAATAAATTGTATGAAGCTCACTTGAAGCTAGTTTTACTTGACGGACGCAGAGGAAGTCACCAAATTTGTGATTGCGGGTGCTGTTGCTGTAGTTCTTTTGCCAAATTTTGAGGCTAATTTGCCACCTTGCGTTATGAAGGTAGCGAGAGGTCGGGAACTCCTTTGTAATTTGAATTGTATAGCGTTTACAAGGAAATACAAATGTAATGTACTCCAATTAAGCCAAACAAACCATCATGGCTGAGAGCAGTGCCCGTGGCCACTATCGTGGCATCGGTGAGAGAAGGTTGGAGTCCAAGCATAAATGTGCCTTTTTTTCATTTTCGTTTGCACATGCTTCCTCGCCTTTTCAATTGCGCTGACTGCTCACTGCATTTCTCCAACGCGTTGGAAGTACTAGTTGTCATTGTCTTATTGAAGACATGCAATACGTTTGATCCCGATATTTTCCCTGCATCTGTCGTCGTCTGGCGTTAGTTATTGTCAAGTTGCGCAATACCGTAATGGCCACATCTATTACAGTCCAACCTGTGTCCAGCTCGGCTGTCTCCTTCATCCTCAACTGCACCACCACCAAAGTATCTCACTCGGCTAAACGCCATGCTAGTGCAGTGTCCTACCCTGAATTTCTGCTTTTCTTTTGATACTTACAACATTGAATGGCCTGTGAGTCATGTTCGACTGCACTGCCGCATTGTAGAAACGATGCTTTGCAGAAGTGGCAACTATGTTGTTTACGAGCTAAAATTACCAACTGAAGAAGACACTTGAGTTTGCAGTTGTAAAAAAGCAACACTAGAGGACTCGACGCTAACGAGTGGACTACAGAACAAAGTAGTGGCACGAATCTTTGAGTGCGTCTCCCTTCCTGATTGTTCTATGGTAGACCGCATACCGCAAGCCATGAGCCAGTAAAGTGACACTTCTACACTGCTGGATTTCTGCCACCTCTATTAAAACATTGAGCTGGTTCCCCTGCTAGATTAGAGGCAGCTCACTTCAGAGTCGGCACTGTGAGTCAGCATTCGCGTGCACGCAATTAAAGGCAACAGGATGAAACATTGAACGCAATTAAAGGCAACAGGATGAAACATTGTCGATTTTGCAGTTCCTGGATGCGCAAAGGCAGTCCGGTGTTTTGTGCGCACTCTATAAAATCGTTGTAGGCAACATTTAAAAATTGTAGCAATCTCGACGTCCATCGTCAGCAGACTATAAGCGTACGAGCTTGTGTCTGCTGAGAGAGCGTAGCAAAAAATCAAGCTATTAGCATTGATTTGGGAACAATCTTCTCATGCGTCAGTGTTTTTACTGCATAAAGGTAGAAATCACAGCCAAACACGGGGTCTACCAAACAACGCCAAGTTTAGTTGCTTGCGCAGATAAGAAATGCCTCATTAATGATGTCTGACGAATCTGGGCTGCCATGAACCCCACCAAAGCGTCTGATCGGATGTCGTCTCTACGATGAAACAGTGCAGGCCTATGCAAAGCACTGGTCCTTTGAAGTTTTGAATTCAGCTACAGTTCGGAAATCCAGACGGAGTGCATTAGCAAGTCGAAACATTTTAACGCTTTAGAGATTCGTTTGAGTTGCTTCTAAGTTAAAAGAGTGCCATGAAAGCGCATGAGAGCGAGAAGTTGGCAGATACAGTGATCACAGTGTTGGCGCACTTCAGTGGCAACCAACGTCAGGCGGTGATAGATGCAGGCAAAGTATGGGTTTTGAATGTGCTGCTTCTCGTCAATTAGCCATGGCCACTGCTATTGCCTACAGCTTGTGGTTTTCTCCATATTCCATTGCTGACTACAATTGGTGTCGCGCGGTTGAGTGGCAAGTAATTGATTAGTGATAGGTGGAAAAATTTGTAAAAGATTTAAGCAAGAGAATAATGATTGGGTCCGAGAACCGACGAAAAGTCCATCAGCCCTCTGAGAAGGGTGTGTGAGATGGCGGAGATGGCTTTACGTTGGAATGAACACACGAATGTTCATGTGACGTTTTTGATTAAGGGGATTAATTTCGGCGCGACGATGGCATGTATCCATTGCGAACAGTTGTGCACAAACCTTTTCTGTATGATGGTGAATTTGATAAAGAACATGTCGATTGAAGAGAAGTTATGCTAGGTTGATATCTACGAGTTATTTTTGGTAGGTGGATTAACGCGTCTTCTAGGGTGTAGAAGTAGTTACGGCGCTTGTTTAGTGGTAATGAGTGAAAGCATTACACTTCCGGTGGTGGAAAAGTGGTCATGGGAGCAGGAGAACATCGACGTCACCACCGATTATAGTTGTTTGCTGAAGGAAGGGGAGGTGACAAAGCCAAGTGTAGATAAAGCGGTGGAGTTCAAGCAACCGAATCAAAGCAGATTATTAAAATATCAGTAATGATTATGCCAGAGAATTACATCAACAAAAAGGCAACAAGAGTGCAAAAAGAGTCAGACAGGGAAACATCTGCAAAGCCTTGACACTATACATTTACGATGTCTAAGAAGACGATCAAGCAAATGCACACTAACAACTAGGTGCCCAAAAGGTCTGCAGGATAGCAAGCGAAAAGCTGCATGGGATATGCAGCTCGGTACGTCAAAATAAGCTCCGATTTGTAAACACATAGGCGTGAAAAATAAAATAGCATGGATCGCACATTATTCCCTTGCCTTCTGTTCGTGTCTGGGAAATGCGAATCCCCAAAATATGGACCACTCAAACTCCTCCATTTGGTGTGCAGATAACTGTAAGACAATTTAACATATTTTGCTTCAACTTTAAAACCGAGTACCCAGACAAACCCCATTCTTGGCGCCATATTTTTCAAAGCGTATCTGCAAACTAATTTACCGCTACGTTCAATCTTCGAGATGCGTGTTCTAGATAGAGAGGAAGTGAAATTCACAAATCCTAGCTAAAACAGGGGAAGCTTGCGTACTAGAACAGTGGCAGATGCAGACACAACGATCTTTCCAATATGTGACGCAGTCTAAGCTTCCCCAGGTCTCGTTGGTCAACTGGGGCCTGAGGAAGGGTAGTGTGGTGAAAATGCGGAGATTTGGTGAGATACGTGCAAGGAAGTAAAGTTAGGTTTCGAATGGGCTTATCGCGTGAACGAAAAGACAAGTAAAGTTGGATTTGGAATGACCATTGCGGACTGCCAAGGGCACGAAATCAAAAGTGGAGAAGAGAGACGCAGAAGGCGCTACACTTGCTTGTTTCCCTGTTGAATGGACGTGCTTTGGGACACTTCAAATAAGATTAGTTGTGCTTCTCCGAGACCGAAGAAGAGGAGATGTGAAGACGCCCAAAAGCTATGACAAGACCAATCACATGGAAGACTAAAGTACGACCATATGCCATCATGAATGCGGGTCAGGCGACTTCGAAACAGTATAAAAGGATTGCGTAAAACATAGAGAACATCAGGCAATCTCCACCGCAACATTTTTGGCCATGGAAGGAGGAAGTTGCAGCTCATGCTCAGGCAATGCGTGTAATACATATCAATGGTCCAAGGATGATATAACTAAGTTGATCATTTATTTGCTGAAGCTGCTGTTTAACAAAGGACAATGTAATACCGACAATTCAGTGACTAGCAGGGAGTTGGAAGTATTGGAAGGAACTGTGAATGAAGAAGGTGTACTGGTTCAAAACGATTTGCAAATGCTGATACAGCTCCTGCTCTACTTATTTAAATTGAACTATCAAAAGTGTCCGTGTTGTGGCCAGACATGCCCCGCTAAGACGTATTCGTGTTGTACTCAGACTTGCACCTATAATACCTTGTGAGAGTTGAAAGTGGAAGATGCCATTGGAAGAAGCTTGGTTGAGGAGGGAGGCGCAGAATGCGTTACACATACTTGCCTCCCTGTTGAATGAACTTGCTTTGGGACAATTCAAATAAGACTTTTTGTGCTTCTCAGTCAATCGCCACTTTTACGACTACTGCTTTAGTATGGTAGAGCAATTCAATAAATGGCATTATTCAAAATTCTTTTGAGTGTCCCATGTTTCCATTCACTCCTCCTTGCTACTCTGTTCTCGCTTCAGTGTTGCTCAGCCTTCCGTCCATCTTGGCGGCAATCCACTAGTAGATTGTGAGAACGAGTGTTGCTTATTCACGGAACCAACGCTCCTGTTGCTAATACCGAATAGGCAGGGCACGCGAGTGGGGTAATTGTGAGGGTGCACAACACTCGCAACCCTTCTGTTAGACGCCGCGCATTTGCGCCCAACAGCTTCGAATGCGATTACTCCCGTCAAACAACACCTAAATGCAGCATTGAGTCACAGACATTACGATAGTTGTATCACAACATCAAATTCGTTTATCGCTGCCATCATCGTAATGCAACGTGGCCTCCTTGAAGTGGCAGCGGGCCATAGTAGAGTGGACGGAGACTTAAGCGTCCATCACACGCTCATGCAGTAGATCCTCGGCTTGCAAACGGGAGTCTAGAAAGGTGCTACAGTTGTAAGCAAGCGAGTTTAAGGTGAGGAAGTTAGTTTCAATGAAGTAAAAGTACTGCCTAAATGTCCCTAACACGCTGCAATTATTGTTCTCGGTTATTCGAGGTGCATGCATGCTTCGCCTTGATAATCTATGTGAGACAAACCCACTGTAGCTCACACCACTTCGCTGTCAGGAACTGCGTGAATGCGGCTGGAAGTCCTGCCTAACTCGACGGTTGTCCGCTTCTATCCAGTGATCTAATTTTCGATGATTATCATACGTAGGGGATGCACGATTATTAGTCCTTCCATCAAAGCCACTTGTTTGGGAATGGGAGACATGTAAGTGGATGTATCGAGTCGGTGGGAAGGAAACTTTTCCTAGCGCGAGTATGTTCTAGCTGACACTCACGTCATACTAACGCCACCGCATTGATACTACTACTGTAGGAGTGACTGGTTAGCTCTACTGATTGCCGTGACTCGCTTATTGTACAAATGCTCACAAAATTCCATTCAGTGTTCAGTTTATCCCAATCAGCTTTCAACAGATCCTCTCGCATTACCACTCTGCCACCTTCATCGTCCACATTTCGCATCCATTTGACGCCGATGGCTCAGATGCACCTCTCTTGATGTATCGCGGTACTCTTAACATCTAATCAACTGCACAGTCAAGCAGTTGCGCTAAGGAGGATTAAACCTTTGGGTGAATTGGTTGGGTGCACATTGGTAGGAAGTGGTTAGGGCTGCTTCTTATTCGCCATGAAGCAATGAACCTGTCCTGGCATATGACTCATTTGACCCTTCATTCAGCACTCATGTGGATTCCTGAATTTACACTTCCGTCCAACGCACCAGGCTACGCAGTATAGCATTCGACTTGGCCTCTTGGTTCGCCAACTGTATTAGCCACCAACTATTTATATGACTCTTCGTTCGCATGTAGTTAACAAAGCAAAAGACTCCATTGTAACTCCTACCTCAATTGCTCAATCCGCCGAAATTTCGTGTCTGATGAGCGTTGAATGCATTTCGTTGAGCAAGATTCGCAAAAGCACTTTGTGTGGCTTCAACCTCAAAGCCTTATTTTAGCAGTTGCATACTGTTCATTGCGACTTTGCACAAGTTAATTACTAGGCAGAGAAGTGCAGATCGAATGGGAGATTTATTGCCTGACTGCGAGATGTGCCAGTGGAAGTGACACTCGTAGGTAGCCAACATTTCGATGTATAACACCGGGTAGACAACTGTGGCCCATGGAAGCTTGTCTCTACCTCCGAGCAATGTTTGTGCCACGAGGGTGATGATTGCATCAATGAGCAAAACTACAACACTTTCCGCCTTTATGAGTGCTGCGCTTGCAAAGCTGAAACTGATTTGTTCCAATAACTCGAGGTTCCGCGCTGTTGAGGCTCAAAAATTGTTCCCTTCTTCCGCAGCATTTGCCGCCATCATCCCTTCCCCTATGCGTGCATTATTGCATTCGTGGCATTTGCTGGCAAACATTGTACAAGCATTGGGAAATTAAGCTGTCAAACTGTTTAGTCTTTCGCGTTTCTATCCGTACGATTGACTGGCCGCCCAACATTGGGTAGCCTAGCCCATTGCAGTCTCTCACTACAACTGCAATCCGCTTCTCTGCAACTTTCAGCTTAGCCCATCATCCCATTGGCACGCAACAATTCTACTTCAATCTCGGCGTCATTCGCAGATCGTACAAGCACAATTGCCCACTAGACTGAAGCAGTTGCGGATGTCGCATCGATATCTCCTAAATAAATACCTCCATGGAGGTATGGGCGGTGGTACTTGCACTTACCAACGATCGTCTCTTTGCACCAAAGCGACTTCCTTCTTTGTTTTGCTTGTCCACAGTACATTTGAGGACTAAACAGAGTTCAAACGTTTATCTCAGCAGTAAATTTGTTAATGCGCTACAACTGCAATTGATTCAATCTAGTCTACATGGTGGTGTACTTCAATGGGTGTGCCTCTTTCACTTTATGCATCACTACTCATAGTAATGTCGGCAATCCATTCCATCTTGCAATGCAGCATCTAGGATAACTCAAAGCATCCACCCGATGGAACTGTGACGCTAGTTTTTAGTAAGGCGTTTCACCAACTCCCACGTGGGCCAGCCAAACCCGAAAGTTGGTCGTAGAAAAGACGCCAGAATAAAGCAAAGTAGACAGTAAAAAAACTGTAACCAATCTCGTTTAGAATTGTTGCTATCGGCAAACAGCCGTCAAGTTAGGAATGTGTAGCGTAGCCTCAAGAATGGATGTGTTCCCTACGAAAGGGTCTCGCAATGTGCTCTGGTGCAGAATCAAGCTGCATTAGTTTGCCATCATCAAAGGCAAGGCAAAGAGCCATCTCGTTCCAACAGCAATTTCCAAAAGGCAACAAATGTGCTTCAAAGCAAATCCATCCCAGTGCTTATGCTAGCGGAAAGCGCTCCATGTCATGGCCTTGTCAGTAAGGAAACCGCCATACCTCGACGGTCAAAAGGGATCATATGTACGAAATCCGCTGAGTCGCAGAATGATGGAAGTGGTTAGTGATGCATCGAGAGCATGCGGAGAGGTTTCTTGTGTGGAAGTGGTCTTTCCTTCAATTAGCTTTCCTATCCCACTGCGACACGAGCTTGCGAACTTCTTCTCCCTAAATTGTTTCGTCCACAGGAACGTAAAACGCTGTTTATAATTCGCCTTGAATGCTGATTTTTTGCGGAATGCTAGCTGTGGAATTTGGCGTGAAGCTACGACTTCCGAATTTACCAGATTATATCATTCCTATGGATAGTTCAGGGCAAATTCGTGAATGCAGTTGGTGCTGCAAATTTCTGATATGGTGAATTCGTTGATAATGTATTCACCTCTTCCCTTACGGCCCAAACAGACTGAACCATTGTGTAGGGGAAAAAATAGCAAACTGCTGCATTACGTCTAAAATAGACTCGAAGCAGGGAGTAACTCAACCTTACTCTCTACTCCAAAGAATGTGAGAAATTTTACTTTTAAATTTTGAAGTTAGGCCCTTAAGAATGTAAGAAATGCTTGCAGCGATCTTATTCACCTAAGCAATCAACATTGCATTCGAATTGTGTGCTGGACAAAATTTATTTTACCGGTACTAGTTAATAGTTGGTTGCGGTTGCATTAACAAATCTCTATAGTTGAATTCCTATTTGCTTGCCTTGGTTCCCATTGGTCAACGAGACTTACCAAGGCTTAGCCCACGTCAGGTCGTGGAGCGATCTTCGTGTGTGCGTCAGCCCAAATACTAGCCCGTTTTCAAGTGTGCAGGCCTTCTCCGTTCAGGTTCAGACTTGTGCACTTCACTTTCTGTTTGTTTTGAGCACACACTTTGATGGTTGAAAATGCCATCGAATCAGGTTACAGACACATTCTGCATGACAATGAGTATCTGAATGTGGTTGGTTTCCTTTTTTGGCATATTGCACGAAGACGTGTCGAGTCGTCCTTCAGTTGAAGAAGTTTGCATGGACACAAGGTTAGCTTCGACATTGAATAACGTGTTTCTGTACTAAATTTCAAAGATGCTTCGGGGTGTGATAGTCTAACCTTCAAGAACTGAGTTGAATGCTTTACTGTCTGCAGCGAAATGGATAGCCTGAACTGTCGCCTTCTTGAGTAGTGATACGATGTGGTACGTACGGTTATTGTAGTTTCCCTAGTCCTTGCGCTTCCACACTCCAAAATACGTTTATGTGGCCTTTGGTCCAGGTTCTTTGTCAACTACTTTCTTACTTTATTCCTATTAGAGGCAGTCATGGTGTGTTAGTGTCGATTTCAATTTTGGTGATAGTCTGGGAGAGAATAAGGATGGTAATCCCAAGCTAATCTAAGCGTCAATGCAGTTCATTCGCAGAATTCTTAGAGCCACTTACCAGAATGAACAAACTGACGAGTTTCTCTGATCAGACACTTATCAAGAGACCATATCTCGTCGTTCTGTGAGTGCAGATGGTTGCAAAAATTTTTATGCTTTCATCTGGCCGAAGGTCAAGTTCGTTTCGACTGAGGAGTTCCGAGTGGATGCTTATTCAAACAGTGGAGATGAAGAGCTGCCAAACATCAATCTGTAGCCTCAGGGGACCCCTGATGGGTAGGAAGACGTTTCCACCTTACAAAGACGTGACAAGTAGAAATCTTGGTAACTGTGCGGGGGAGGGGAAGGAAGGTGAATAGGAGGTACCGGTGGTAAAAGTCGAAAGGTCCTACCAATGCAATAGGCTAAAAAAGGAAGCTGAGCTAACAGTCGTCCTGCCTTCAATCGTGTTTTTAATCCAGACACCACATAGGCCAGTACCAGTTTGAACGTGAGGGCGAATGGCACGAACTTCTTCCCTAGTGCACTACTTGTTTCTATAATGGCATAGTGATGGTGAACGACTGACTACTCAACCATGATTCCCCTGCATCGATGATGCCGTGCTTGAAACAACTAGGTCTATTCTCCCTATCCTACTGGCTGATTCCGGTAGGAGTGCAATATTCCAGTGCGACTAAAGTTAAATGACAGATATTGAGTTGGAATCCAACCCAAGTTTTTTAGCACCCATAAGATACTTTGTACAAGGGCATACGTTCTTGCAGATTGTGCTGCAATCTAATGCATAAGATTCCCACTATTCTCTTCCCTTCACGCAGCTACGTTTGGTCATGTGCTTCTCCTCTTCTACTATTATGCGTGAAACAAAGGAGGGGCATAAATGTCTTGGTAGGAGCAGCTATGTTAAGAATGCAAGTAAAGAGGAAGAACAGGATACACTGGTGTGGCGGTTCTTGTGCAGAATGGAGCTAAATACATGGGCGTTTTGATTGTGTCGCAAATCATAAGACAAATCACCCCGGAGAAAGTGGAGGCAGAGGGATGGAACCACACGAAAAGTGGTGCTTAACGCTGCCAGACTAGAGTCATTTGCATTTCCTATAGCTGAGGTAGAGCCGTGAAATGACTGACCATGTTGGGAAGTAATGAATGAGTGCCTTGCCTACTGCCGTACGCAATGGAAGTAGCTGCCCTTTTAAATGACTTAGCCTGATTGAGGAGCTATGAAAAAGTGAAGGCACTTATGCCATTTGACAGACATTGTCGGGAATAACTGATTTGTACAAATGCTGCGAATTGGTGATATCCTAGCACAGCGTGAATGGGAAGGAGTGGATGAGGCATTGCAGGCTAGAGGTGTCACTTATCAAGCGCATGGAAGTGGTGGGATAGCACCTGTGAACGGTGGATATGATGTGGCCGGTGGAACGTGTGTCGACTTCCGCATTTAGCAGCTGATCTGGCCAAGCTTATGACAGGTTGCTGCACCCTTGCACCTTATCAACCCACCCACATCAGGTCCTCGCTCAATGTAGTCGGTTTAGAAGTTGCTTGAAGCATTTTATTGAGTATTATTTGGTAGTACGATGGATGTTATCTAGTACGTGTTGACAAACCCGAGCCAGAGACATCAACAGTGCAACGATCCTAGGCCCATGCGATTGCAGCTGACCGAAATGAGATTGAAAGAAACCACTAATCAAAACGGCATTGAAAGAAACCAATAAGTAGTGCCTCTCAGACACAGCCACTAGAGATGGAAGTCATCGTACGTCCATCGGGCCACACTACACTCACTGCTCACAGGCAAAATCACGCCACCGCACCAAGTATGAGTTCATGGCTGGCAAATTTCCACTGACCCAATGAGCTCCTACTTTGCACATCTTACGATTACAATTAAAGGAATATAGTTTTTCGGTGGGTTCTGTGCTTGACATGAACCCAACCCAGGCACGCTGGTGCAGTATGGAAATCTCAGCGGCAACAGCTCCCGCCATCTGGCCTCCAAGCGGATTGCAGGCAGATTACGGGCGCACACCACCACGCCTAGCCAGCGTCATCATACTAACAAATGCAACCACTTCACGTGCCCAAGTGGACATTCACGCTGGAGCACGTGTGATTCGCAAGTCAAGCATCAGTGAAGAACGTGATTATATGGTAGGACATGCTTGGTCACCAGCATACGTGTATATAGGTTTTAACTGCGAAAAAACACAAGGTTATCCAAATTTAAAATACGGTGTGTCAAAAGTATGGGCCAAGCTTCGTTGGAACAGCTCAAATAAGTTTGGTGATAGGCGGAAGGTGCCGACAGCCTCGTTGCTGTGGCTTGGTTCAAAACATACTCGTGACTTTGACAAATGTAGAAGAGGTAGTGTTAAAGCAGTTGCCACAAAGTAGAGTCTCTGTCAAGTAATTTGTGGAATAAATTGTTTTCGGCAACAGTTTTGACCGCTACCAAGATTGAATTTCTCATTTTATATGGAATGCAATGATGAGCGTAGTAAAAGAAAGTGAAAACCTGTTCTTAAACTCCAACCATCTAGTTTGTTGGATGGATTAAACTCCAACCATCTAGTTTGTTGGATGGCTACCATTGCAGAATGTCGAACTGCTTTAATTCAGTTCAAACATTTCGCACGACCAAAAATGAGCGTGGTGCAACTCTTTTGAACTTCTTAGGGGGAAGGGTGTCAAGGACTTCCCAATTAATAAATTCAGTGTTGACAAACACGAAACAAACATCGTACAAGTCATTGTAAGGAGCAGTTGTCAATTTTAGTCCCTGTTGAATGGTGACAAACTTGGAGCTCAATTTAGCAGACAGTCCTGCATTTGGGTCGTATCAAGGAGAGGCTAGGGAGGTTAAGGGAAGCGAGGAATAATGGGGATTATTGTGAAGATGTGGGAACCACCAGGTGAACTTGTAAACAAGCCAACCCCAACTCGCACACCATCGGCTAACACGTAGGCGCATGCATGTGGGCCACGTGATCTGTGTACGCACCACTTTGTAGGCCCACTTGCAGACATGCTTGACCGCCTGTAGAAAGCACGTTTCTAGGGGACACGTGCAACACCAGAACACGTTTCTAGGGGACACGTGCAACACCAGAAAAGTTTTGTTCTTAAAACCGCTTGCAGATCGCGCGCACAATAACCTTTACGACTACAAACACCTGAACTTTAAAAACTTTGCTTGCTCAATTAATTCTAAGGATAATTTCGTGTTGAGTAACTTTATACCGCCTCAGTCAACCTCCATTTGGTCTGGTTTTCAGTCTTTCACGTCCCCACAAAGCACAGTAGGCCCACAATGAGGCTCTGAATCACCAGCACTTACTTATTTTGCATAGAATTATCTGATGTCTTGCGTGAGATGAAAAACGCTGCCTACAGCGATAGCATTAGAGGGACACGGATGAGTTTCGCTGCATGAAAGCTAAGTCGCAGTCTCAGTCTTTGGTGCTTACTGGTCTCCGCAAAGTGGAAAATCTCATTCGAACCTCGCAACTTATTGAGGATTCTGTGGCACTTGATAAATGAATCGTAATACAATAGTGGTTTTATCACAAATCACTAATTAAATGGTCGGATTTGCGCAGCAACTTCTACGACGCACGTGCAAGAAGTGAAGAACAAAGGCGGCTTGTCGTCGCCCAATATGTCTGGGTGATTCCATTTGACTGGAGATCCAGTTGCTGTGCCCTCAAGCAAACGTATTTCATCAGCCAAGTTGCAACTGACTTAAATTTTCGTGGCACCGTTTTATTTAAGGTCTCGTTAGTAGTAGGACATCATAAGGACCCCAGTACCGAAAAGGGCGTATGTGAGCCTTTCTCTTGTGATGTACTTAGATTTTAGTAAAGTGGCACTGTGGTCGGACATTGACGCATGGCTGGTTAATACTTCTTGCTGCCATGCTTCATCCTGATTATGTTCGACAGATGTTTAGCAAAGCCCCGGCAGTAGTGGAATGGAGGGCAATTCGGTTCTTCGACCAGACTACTTAGAATTGCATTTCCCATGTTAGTCCCACGCTCTGAGATGATGGCGATCTGGGCAGATGGAAATCAATGGTATGCAGAAGAGAAGACTACATGGGCGAGTGGCGCATGTTTATGCATGTTAACAATTTTTTGCGGTTTTCAAGCTCTCTCAAATGACCGTTAGTCATTGAGTAGAGGTACATGAGAAGCATGCATATTTTTGAACACCTGATGTACATTAGAATGATACCGCATGCAAAGTACCCTGATTTTGCGCAAGACTTTTGTGTAATAATTGGCCAACTATATCAGGAATAGCCGCCTATTGAGGATGTCTGGTGAACATGGAATGTGTGATTTCATTGGCGAGAGAAATCAACCGCTCTTCATTAGTGTAGAATGGATTGAAATGGTCCGAGGTCCATTCACTCAGCGTAACTCGGATGTATGCCACAAAAAAATTTTGCTTTGAAAACAACCAGAACTAGTAAAGCAGCTGAAAGGAAAATAGCATCATCCATTGATTTGCTTTTCCATCTCTTTGCCACTTCTCTTATAGTAGTCTGCTTCTTCAATGCGTCTGCTGAAGCGATTGACTTCACTATTGCAAATGGGCAGTAATATCATTAGGCAAAGTAACCTGTATCGGTGTAGGAGAAGGGAATTTCAAAAGATTGAATGCGGCCGAAATGTAAGAAGTGGAGCATAAAATTTTAGGCATTCGAGGCATACTGCGACTTTTGTGCTGCAATACATTCAGATTTGGAAAGGCTTTATTCTGAACAAGCCCGTCTTCTAAGTCAAATGTCAAATGAATAGGACGTCAAAAGTAGTAAGTGAGGCGGAGGATCAACAGGAGCACAAATGAACAAGTAGCTAACCTGAGAAGGTCTTGGGCTCCTTCTTGGATGATAGAATATGGGGCAGAAAAGGAGTACAGACAGTGATGGCAAGACGAAAGGGGTACGCTACATGTGAAGGTAAACCGCAAATACCTAGCAACTCTCTGTTTAGCCACACTATAAGAAAAAGTTACTGAAAAGGCATCAGCAGTGAGCATACACACAATTGTGAGCTGAGATCAGCATTAGAGGCAGTGCAAAAGACGTTAGACTTTTTTCTCAAAAACATGCAAAATTGGACAGATCATTTTCATTCACCAAAAATGTGGCGAGTTTCGGAAAATGACTTTTTCCTCATGGAAGCAAGTAGGGGTTCTAAGCGTGAGCATTGGTTGAAGGCAATGAATTGCCTGGAGGCGACGGATTTACTCAACATCCAGTGTTCTTTGCACCTCTTAACCCGCGGTTCATCACAAACTGACACATGGACTCCACATTTAATATTCGCTGTGTGCTGAGTGGTGGAAGAAGAGCTAATGTCATGAAACACACTAACATCGGTATTAAGATCGAAAACTCGTCTACCATGAACAGCCGTTCTGTCCATAAATTGTTTGGGCAACTGAAAACAGGGCAATCACAGCTCAAATTGGCTGGATAAACTGGGTCAAGGTTATGGCGTGTCTTCTTACTCAATGACGGCCACCTTTGCAACTTTGTTTACTAAAAATGTGTACATTTTAGGCGGTTTTATGAGTTTCTGCCAAAGAGCTTTAAGAAATCGAATCCCTTCAGCAGGACACCATTTTCCCAAAGAAGAGACTGTTTGAAGGGTCAAAATTTGCTCTTACGCAAAACAGTTGTTAAAGAGATGATGAGAGGCTCCTCTCTCCCCCCTTTACGTACCTCGGCTTGTCCAACCTTTCCTCACAAATTTGCCAGCCCTCTGGAAGTTTAGTGGAGGCTTCCATGTACTCGCAATTAGTCATTTTACATGTCTCACTCTCCTCATGCACAGTCGAGTGGCAATCGCACACCCAGTTTTATTGATAAGAACATGACTATGTCCTATCACCATTCTGTTGCATGGTTTTAACACTGGCAGTGAACCAGTGACTGAGACAAGTTGAACGTAACTTGCCATGCTCATAATTTAACAGTAATTAAATGTGAAGATTCTCGACATTTACCTCCGATGTATTTATTCGGTTTACACCATTTTATTGGTCATCTCCTCTATAGCCACTCTTATTCCATTGTCCAAATCAAAGCCCTTTTTTCTGTGCAATTTGTGCACTGACACCGTGTAGTCTACTCCAACCTATCATCAAAGTCATAACAGGTGCAGAAATTTACAGGTGAGCATGCCTATGGAGTCGGAGGATTATGAGCTGACAACATCGTTTGCCTCCTCTCTACGCGTGCAATGCATCATGACACAAAACGCCGGGATCCCTCACGAGCACGAAAGGTCTATTCGCATACTTCGGACAGCGCTAACAATGCAGCGCCTGTGACCTTTACAATTGGGCAAATAAGGTGGGAACACTTCCTAGTTAGACTTGCACTCAGGTGCAGCCGGTCAGTTGTTAGACTTCTATTGTTTTGCATAGAAGTTATGAGTGGCGGCAGTCACAAACTATATTGCATCTGTTTAACTGGCATATACACACGATCTATGATGAATGGCACTACTAATGCAGCGCTACTTACAGCCATCATTGTGGCGTGGAGTGCCAAATCTTTAGGTTGTGGAAAAACTCGACCACTGCACCTCGCCGCCACGGCAAAGGATTAAGTGGACTGCAGATGATTTGGTAACTTGCTCTTGTCTTGCAATCCGATGTTGTACCTGCACCAGCAATTCGACGCACGTGGTCCTGATCTGGGACCTGTTTGCTCACTGTCCGACCACTCAGGAAAAATGAATACTACTATCTCCACTTGTCGCAGATTGTGAAGTAAGAAGCGCCACGCCCATCACATTGTTCAGCCCTCGATTGGAAGTCGGTCACAACAGAGAGTGGATGCCTCCTTGATTATTTTGTCTGCATATTGTTACAATGTGATAGTTGTAAGACATTCTAAAGGGATTTCTACGAGCTGCGAAGCACAACACGACCCCTTGAATTCTACTTTCCGCCTTATTTAAATTTTTACGGCAACTCCAACCCCAGCATACCAGCTACTTAGCACCACTTCAGTTCCCTCATTTATGCAGAAAGGAATTACAATTTTATTATCCGACGGTCTGGTATGGTGGCAATAACTTCCATCTTGAATTTGCTGCAAGGTGGATTCAGTCTTTTGCAAGCCACATGTGACTTGGCAAGTGTAGGGAACAGGAGAATACGGTGGTAATGGAAGCATAGAAGAGCAGGGCCACATTTGCAGTTTGCATAGAAGAACAACCATCACAGAGGCGAAGTAAGTTTTATCGCTCTTTCTGGAAGGAAGGTGAGGCATTTTTCCCGATGGGAAAGTGCATTCCTGTGGCCCCTTGGTTTGCATTTCTTAACCAATACAGGTATTTCAAAGCCCCTACGCTGACCCATTATGCTCGGCGCGGGAGAACAGGGCTCTTCCATAGGGTCATATGGAATCACTTAAAATAAAACCATCCATAAGGATTTTGCAAACGAGGGTTGCATTTGGCCGTAAAAGCCATTTTGCGTAACTTGAATAAACAATTTTAAAAGCAAAGAAAAATTTGTGCTTTTTAGATGCAGTCAAGCATGCCCAGAAATAAAATTGCAACATGTTGCGTACACAGACCACATGACTAGTGCACAGGCCTCCACGCGTTAGCCGATGGCGCACGTGTCCATGTGTTGCCTCATTCACACCTTCAACCGATGGATTCTATGCCTCCACTATAACCACCATTGTCTCCTGTCTTCATCCGACTTAGTTTCACTTTCAATTAAAGCTGGGTTCAGGGTTAGCTGCAGAAATACCCTAAAATTCTCTCACTTTCCACAGCTAAACACCACTTGCCTAATGGCTTGAACGATTCGATTTTCGCCAGACCTGGTCCATTTAGCGAGCGCAAAGCCCAGAGAGAGACAGCCAATTACGGTAGATGCGTGTCCAATCGAAGTTCTGCCTTTGAGGCTTCTTCTTAGGCATCGGTGATGCAATAGCTTTGACTATTTGCATGATTTACCGCATCCAGCAGACGCTAAACATGGGATCCACTCATCAGTCGCTATTTGCCGACTCGTTGGTCAGCAGGAATGGGCAGCGCCCGACATTCATTAAATTCGGCTCCTCTAAGCAAATTGTCAGTTACAGCTAATGTCTCCCTTCTGAGACCAGGCTTATTTGTCGAAAGTTGATAATGTTTGGGCAAACGGAATTGCTCCCTCAGTTTTGTATACAATACCAACAGCAACTCGGACTAGTGCTCATGCCGACCGCTGATGCGATTCCAGCAGCATGTGGTTTTATTTTGGCGAATCAGAAAGTTTCTAAGCGCATTCACAATTTTATTCTATCCTATAAATTCCGCATTTTATTTTGCATCGAAATGAGCAGATGCGTTAAAGTCGAGTTCTACTATTGCCGCTTGGATCACACGTTCGCCGCCTACACATTCGTAGGGGCAATGTTTGCCTCCTCGCAAGGTAGCGTTGAGTCGTCCATTCACTCAGCCCTACTCCCGCTGATTGACTACTTCACTGACGCGCCACAAGCACTTACCAGCTATCAAAGTGCTTTCCTAATGCTTCCATTTCGAGACTTTGCAATGATGACTCCATCCATTACATTAAAACGGAATCGGCATTAGAAGGAGTGAAAAGAGAATACAAAAGTGAGTCGTTGGAAGATAAATTTGTTTCAAATGCTAGAAGAACGTCTGGCATACCTTCGGTTTATGTTGAGTGGACAAATCTCGGCCTTGATCGGAGGCTAGACCCCATTAAGTGGATCTGCAGTTCACTATACACTAAACAAATAGGTTTTGGAATTTCAAATTAAGTTTTCATGATGAATGATTAGTTGCTGAGGCAATAAAATAAGCACTTTTTAAACTAAAATCGTTCTTTCAGCACCGTTTATAGAGCGTTTATGCAGAGGATGGTCAAAGTAATCGAGACTTTGGTCAACTTCACGAAAAAAATCTTCGCTATTGTTTCCACGCAATGACTTGCTGTCACTTGAGAGGGTCAAGAATTTGCACTAAGTTGCTTACCTGCAGAGAAGTGCGTCTTCTTATGCACGTGGCCTTTTGTGTTTGGCACCGTTTCCCTCCTGACTGAAACTCCCATAGTACAGAGTGTAAGAGTAGCTTGAAAAACGCAAATTGAGCTTGACTAATCCATAAACCGAAGTCTATCCCCTTCCGCTGAAGCCGAGACTTCACGTGACAGTGACAATGGTAATGCGGTAGGTAAAGTCCAGCTAGAATGCAAATCGCAAAATTACAATAAATCGACTTGCTTACCTTCATGTCCAAAAGTACAGCGGGAGGAGAGACTTGATAGATGGGGTCTGGGATGGGCTGAAGCAGCAAAGGGAAATAGGAAACATGAGCACTGACAGTAAATTTCGGTGCAGTCTGGTCTACGTTCATTCTTACCATCAGTACAAATTATGACCAATGAATGCATTAAGGCAAAGGTGAAAGCATGTGGTGGACAGTAGATATGAATAAACGGAAAGTTGAGTGGAACTAACAAAAATGACATCGATGAAGACTGGCTTGGAAGGATCAGGAGATGAGAGAAGAGGAAATTTCACCTTGAAGGATGTTAAGTTGAGAAAACAAATGGGGAATAAGAAGAGAACTGGTTCTGGTCTCACTGAAAGGCAACGATGGTGGGTAGGCACATGAATGTGTATCCGCAAGTCCGTTAACGGTTAGGCAAAGTGGATAAGCAAGGTGTGGTGGGGTGTGGTCGCGTATTACGCAAGGCCAAGTGTTTCGGAAAACCTTATGGATAGTGAGAGAAGAATGTGACACTTGCAGTGATGGCGCTGGGGTGGAACCTGAGAGGTCCAAATGTGCCAATGGTTCCGACGTGTTTGCAATGAACTCTAACATCTGAGGGACAAAATCAAGAGTATCCTTACTCTCTAAGTCTTTCTCGTGACCTCTGAGAGGCATATGAAGCATTACTAGAATGATGGGATGCAAAAGGATCGAAGGGGTTTGCGTGCTATGGTAGAGAGCCGGATCTAGTCTGAACTAGCTATGCCTCACCTAACCTAGCCTGGTTCAGCTTAGCTTTCTACAGTACATCCACAATGGGCAAGCGGCAGGAAGCATATAGTCTTGATCCTGTACGTCCGCTACTTATTTCGTATCTGCAACATGAATTATGAAGAGGCATAAAGGCAATCAAAGCATGGGTGTGGTGAGAGGATCTGCGACGCACCCCCAAACATAACTGCGGAACTTGCAAACGTGGGTTGGCAGTGAGTGTTTCGGATTCTGCGCCTCCGAAAGTGTTTGCTCTTAACTAGAGTGGAGAGCGGGGACGGCTCGACTTCTCCAGCGAAGGCAAAGTAAAATAGTCGTTCAGTTAAAAGGAGTGAAGGAGTGGGATGATGCGGATGAAGGGTGGGGAGTGGAATGGTCAGAGGCCAAGAGGGGAAGCGAATGTAAGCAAAGGAAGCGCTTTCAAGTTCTAATGTCTGCGCACAGTTTGTGGTTTGAATTAAGACACGTCGTAACACAACAATACTTTCTTAATTTCATAAATTCTTCCATCAAACCATCTACTCATGCATTGGGCCATCTGTCCATACTTGCGCACTTGCTGTACGAATTGCCGAAAAGTTGTTAAATAGTAATTATTGCTGCTCTTATTATCATTCAGAAGCTGGGGTGCTCGCTACTGGTACACAGACCTCTCTTAATGGGCCTAATTAGGAGCACTACCATTTGAATTAATGTTTGGCTGGTACATAGAAAAAAGGAGGGAAAATAAAGCAAATAATGTGATGAGGAAATGGGGAGAAATGTTATGACTCACCCTTAGTTTCTACCAATCCGCCTCTGCTCTATGCTTTGGTCCATTGGCGTCCTTCGAACGAAGAAGGGAGGAGCGGTGGGGAACAAAAAGGCCACATAGTGCTAGGACGAAGCGTAGTGGAGAAGGGGCGCATAGGACGGGCTGGGTCGTGGAAAGGACAAGAGGCCAGACAATCGCAAGTGACAGCACGTCTAGCGTTAATGTGATTGAATTCTTCCCCGTTGCATATGTGGAATCGATTGGTGGCACGTGTCGCATGTAGCGTGTCGCGTGACCGATCGTAGTGTCGTGTCTGGTGGCCCAGAGACAATGGTGCCACATTAACTTTGGTTGGGACTTGGCACAGAAGACATCTGGAGGCAGCATGCTCTTCTCCAAACCTTCCCAAACCCGCGTAGCACACGGCCAGGGTACATCTTCTGCCTCCACTCAAACACGCTTCTGGAGTTTGCAAGTTAACTCTTCATTGAGTAAGCAATACTAGTCATAGCACCGTTGCTGGTGAAATAGCCGCTCAGATAGTAAGATACGAACACATCCAGCGGCCGATCTCGTACACCTTCCTTTGCGCATTGCCATCTAAATTTGAGACCACTTTTTCAGGCCGGAGCGAGTGAATATATAACAGAGTGGCAATGCCAAGCGTGCACTAATAATTATATTCTCGTACGCACAGTGTGCCTACTCAAATTGGATTTGAGTATTTGGGATGCTAAAATTGAATGTCAGTAGGCACACTCCAACTTCATGGCCAGTGATAAAGCAGGTCTGGTCGCCTTGAAGTGAAAACACTTGACCACTGGAAGGGTGGGTGAGCAAACAAAGTCATCAGCCATGCGAATTCTTCTAGTTACTCTGTCCTCCCACTTCTCGCTTAACGTAGAATAAAGATTTGCAAGCACCTGGAAGGTCTTCCGGGTTTGACGCGAAACCGATACTTAGAGCTAAGCATGGATTCAGTTTGTCGGACCGTGTACTGTAGTTGGTGCCAATTCAAAAAAAACTCACTCCAATCATTTCGCAGCACTCTGAGAGACAACAAACACTTCGCGCTCTATGCGTGTGCACGTTAGTGGGTAAGGTAGTAAGCCATTTAAAATCAACCCTGTTGTGGTGGTAGCGGAATAGGTACTGGCAAAATAAGTCAGTTATTCGCGTATTTCCTTGGTAAACAGCTAATGCACTACCACCTTCGAATCCGATAATCCGATTCCCCCGAGGTTTCGGCTTCTTCCTCCTTAGCAGTGAATCCTGCAGTAGCCTGAGTTGATGAGTAACGTGAAAAAATGCAAATAAACTCTAGTCGCTTATTGTTTTGCTGCAAAAAACCTCTTGACAACACCACATAAACCTGCCTTACACTTCTAATTAACTTCTAATTACACAGTTGCCAACGAGATCAAACAGCAGCTCGGAGACTTCAATGCACTAGTCCTGTCTGCAGCTTTCCTTTGAAATCATCACGACCATGGAAACTGTAGCACATTACAAGTCTGTTGTGGCTTGATCATTCAAAATTTATCAACGGCAGAGCAGGATGAGGAGAGGAGGAGCAAGAATTGGGTGCTTCGAAATATGCAGCCGCTACACCAAGTGGTTACGATAAACACCGCCTCACTCTCAACCATTTTCTTAAATCATGCTCACAGCACTTCCACAAACAAATTCAGCTAGAAGGGATGAATGAATAGATAGGCTGATCGAGGAGAATATCAAACTCACAAAGATGGCGCGCAATCATAAAGTGCCATAAATAAACTCACTCACTGTGCACAAGCACCAGAGCTTGGCAGTATTACGTCCACCCATTTTGCTTTTCCCTTTATTCGCTACTCTTCCTCCTCTCCTTTCCACTCCCTCATCCTTTGTAGTAGAACAATTGGTAGCCTTCGCCTACTCGGGAGAGGTCGAGTCACCCCCAGTGAGGGCAAGCAGTTGCGAGTGCGCAGGGTGGGACACATCTGCCAGTAACTTACATTTGCCCGTTTGGTCGTTATATCTAGGCATAGGTGACTGATTCCCTTCCTTTCATTCATACTTCCTTCATCTTTACGGCCCTCCACATTTCATGTTGCAAATAAGAAATCAGCAGCAGCCGCACGGGACCACAACTACTTTGCATCGCCTGCTCAATTGTAGGGGCACTGGAACAAGCAAAGGAAAACTAGGCCGTCATTCTTGTAATATCGCATTTGCATCCCAAAATCTACTAGAAAGATATCGAGGTCAGATGAGCCTTTTTCATTCTGTTTCTCAGACATTAGGAATCGTCGCAAACACACAGGACCAATTGACACCTTCGAACCGGGAAAGGAATGCAGTCCTCATGTCGGTTAATCCTCCCTCGATTTCCAGTTTAACGCCACTTCTGTGAGTGCCTCACTTTTTCTCTCGTCACTCCTTGCGCTCTTTTGAAGTATCGCATTCACGCTGTGCACCACTACGCCTCATCGAATCAAATCCTTCTGAGTAAGAGATTGGCAGATTGGCACCTCGCTAACCTTCTTGAATTTTAGCGAGAATAGAATGAGCCTCTCCCTTGCCTCATGTTTGTTTTTTCACCTTAAAGCCCCCCAAAAACCTAATTTCGCTTCTCAACTCATCGCCTTCTTCTCCCAGTTTATTCTTCACCAATGCCACTTTGATAAGCGTTATTCATCCCTCATTGTCCTCTCCACTGCCCACCGGACACTTGCACTCTTACTTCAGCGCATTGATTGATCAGAATAGGTGCTGTGGACAAAAGTACATGCAGATTAGACTGTGTTGCACTTCATAAACAGCCGCATCCATTCTCTCGCGGCATTACTGCCACTGTCTGTACCAGTACTAGTGCCTCCTATTTCCTTCCACCACTTTAACCAATCCCTTTGTTCTCCTAGGAATGAAGATCTGTGTATCTACCCGTTACCGGCTCCCGATTCGTACTGCAGACGAGCTCTTACTTACCGTAGTGCCTAAGTCCATCCTTTGCACCCTGAGAAAGTCCACATTCTTGATTCATCAACAAAAATGGTCAAGCTTTTGCACCTTTCCTCTAGCCGCTATTGCAAGTCCATTCTGCGTGAGCGTGATTGTGTTGCTTTGTGCAAATGTACAATAAACTTTATTCCTCCATTTGCTTGCCTCATTTTTCCGGTTCATATTTTACTTTCGGATATAGGATGGGCTGGCGCATCAAAGAAACGAGCAGAGCGCACAGTTTCCTCATTGTTTGTTAGTCTCTGGTAAATGTGCGCGTTCGCTAACTTTCCATTTCCATCCCCTTCTTCGCAATCGACCAGATATCCTGATCCATAATGAGTGCGGCGGAAAAATGTCAGTAGGCTGATCGGTCCATTGGCAACTTGGATGGCTGGGTTAGTATTTTTGCAGTTGGTTAATCAATCTCTCACTTATTCATGTCTGCATCAAGACATTGTTTCGCACTCGTTGCTTTCAATCCATCCGCTTCCCTTCTAGAGTGAGACTGACCCACATTTGCAGGCGGACAACGGAGCAGTGGGGCAGGATAGAGCAGTTTCAAAGTTGAAAAAGATTGACATCCAATCGTAATCGAGGGAAGGAGCTGACGTGGCTCCTTTACCGAGTCTCTGACAGTGGAGCATACCGTTGCAGATATCTGCGGCAGAGGAGCCTCCTCGCTGTCTCACGTAGATAGTTGTGAGGTGATACGAAGGATGTGAAATACCGTCATTCTAGCTTGGTTTTACCTACCACCACCAATGCTGTGGTGCCCAGCGCATCTTCTCTTGCTGGTCTACCATGTACTGGAGCTGTATGTGCGAGCGCCCTACATCCAACCAATCTGCCCACCGGTTAGCCAATACGCAACAACTTCAAAACAGATGCTTGCATCGGTCCACCATTTCACTGTTCGATCGACTAACGCAATTGAGTCGGCAATAAGGCGGCCGTTTGGAGTGAAGACTCACATTCTGATCACCCATCGGTCCATTGACCAACTGGACGGCTTATTCAGGGTCATCTAGGGTGACAAATGATTGACGTTCTTGACTTGGAGAAGCAATTTGCGGCCCACGAAAATGTATAAGCTACCGCAGCGTGGCCATCGAACTTTATGTGAGAATAGGCACAGAAACAACGACTTGTAAATAAATGATTGAGCTCAAACGTCGGTCTTATGTTGCAGACAGCTACGGACAAAACCACTTAGCAATGCGCAGATATCAGCATCCTCCTCAGCGGGTGCCCGATCCTGCTGCAGTTACCTACATCTGCAGCTTTTAGCATTTCTCTCTCAAAAGTGTTCTTAAAGGAAAGGGGTTCCCTGCTAGCCTATTTTCATTCACCAGTGACCAATGCAGCGTGGGTTAAAGTGGGCCAAATGCAGAGTGCGGGAAATCATTCCCCTTGGATGCTTGCGTGAACAAGATACTAGGTGCCAGTTTAGGCTTTGGCACCCGACTAGGTCAATTTCCTTGAAGATAGAGTCAGATGCAAACCCTGATTTGATGAGTGGGTTGCATAAGTCCTCTTAACCATATCAGGAATAGCCGCCTATCATATGTACGAAATCCGCTGAGTCGCAGAATGATGGAAGTGGTTAGTGATGCATCGAGAGCATGCGGAGAGGTTTCTTGTGTGGAAGTGGTCTTTCCTTCAATTAGCTTTCCTATCCCACTGCGACACGAGCTTGCGAACTTCTTCTCCCTAAATTGTTTCGTCCACAGGAACGTAAAACGCTGTTTATAATTCGCCTTGAATGCTGATTTTTTGNCAAGTGGTAGCCATGACCCAGTTTCCGTCTTCATTGACTAATCCGGAAAGTTCTAGCACGCGACTGCAATGCTGATACGATCACATGAGCGTCGCCTTCGATGACGCCTCGGAGGCAGATCATCGGTCGTCTTCTGACTTGGTCTCATCTTGCTGTCCTTTCCATAAACATGTGCGCTATCTGTTGCCTCCTGCCCTTCTGCATAGCTGGATGTGTTCAGCTGTCTGCATTTGAGAGCCGAGTTTCCGGCAGTGTACGTCACTTGGGCCTCTTTTGTCGATGCGGCCATCCACCGTGTCAGTTGAATGGAGATGTGGAGTGGATATAGGGATGTGTTTACTAACCTGCGTTGGCGTAAGGTCCTGGTGTTTATCATAATAGCTGCCTGGCTTCTCGATCTCCTGGCGTTTTTCATGATCCGTGCAGGATCCCATACAGCTCCACCTCGAAGAAACATAAAGTTGTCATTGTTGGCTCAAACTGTTTGCACTTTCATTTGCAGATGCACTTCAACTTACACAATGGTCTCAGTTTTAAATTGACTTTGTGTCGAGTCCCGATGTTATCGTCGACTTCCGTGCACTTGAGTCGACTGTCCAAGCCTCGGCTGCAACATCGGGCCTTGGTACCGATAAAACGCCTTCCAATGGGACGCATTACTTGGCCAAACTCATGCCATGTCCAGGTCAATAATTGAAGACGTCATTTGCTTTGAGGTGAATCAAGTAGCACTAGCTGCATACATTATTGACAGATCGACTTGATGAGGAATAAGAAAAACCCTTGTGCACTACACCTAGCAAGTCTTGTGGGCTGAGCACGAGCAAAGTAAGGCATTATGGGAGAAAATAATGGTTTCTCGAAGTTGATTGAGTAACGCCAGAAACCAACCAGCTTGCTTGCGAAAGGCTTGGTTAGGCACCATGGTGGCAGGAGCTTGAGAGATCGCATTCTAGCACCGGGCGAACATATTGCAATCTAACGAACCCTACATTAAGGAATGTGAAGTTGACCTCGCCGTGAGGGTGGTGAGTTGGCTGCAACCCCTTGCTGCACGACACCTCGTTGTCGCACAAACAGGAAAGAACACCACTCATCCTCCAAGAGCAGTGCAACAGATGTGGTGCGAGTTGCAACTATTCTCCGGCTGTGGATTGGAATAACCATGAATCCTTGAGGCAGACACGTGCAAATCTCAATCCCTACGATTTGCTCACGATTTATCATGCAATTGGAGAACAGTCTAACTATTTTTTTAAACTTGAATCACCGGAATTTCCACCACACTGTTGCTCACTGTCACAGCAGTGGATACCTATTCACAATTCCGAAATGGTATGAAGAGACTGCGCATTCAGCAAGTACAAGCGATATCCCAGTGCCTAGATACAATGCCCTTAGAAGGTTTTTTATAGCAAATTTTTGGCATCTCTCATGCCATTGCTAAGCAATTAGAACTACCTCATATTCCACCCCACCCCACCAGCCGTTGATTGCGTGCCTTACAAGACTGTGAGAAATGCGACGAAATCATCAGCACTTTTGTGGGATACTGTGTGACGCACAAATCCTTCGGCCCTGCTTTTGGCTACTACCACCGGAAATATCCCCATGTAAGATACGCAGATTTTCCATTGAATTTCGTTGCATGGCCCATCTAGTGCTTTGGCTTTGTTCGCGGCTTATTTCAGACTCGTATGCCAGTAATAAAATAAGCGATTAGCCAACAACGCAGTACGAAGTGTGAATGCCAGACTGCTAGTCGACTTTGTAGCGATGTAGAATATTAAGGACGAAAAGTAGACGCCTAGATAGCTTTGAAGAAGACACTTTTCCAAGGTTTTTGACATCCTTATAAACAAGCCTATCGAAGCGCTGCACAATATTTTTGTGTGTTTTACTGCTGTAAAATGTTGGCTCAGTCGCCATGCCCTCAATTCTGTGCTGTAAATATTTATGCAGTTGTCAAAGGCCGATTCCTTCGCCTTCCCTCTCCTCCAGTGAGCATCTCATCAAGGGCAAGACACTAAACGTGCGTTGGGATCGATGACGTCTAGTTTCATCGCATACGATCGAGAGCAGATGTCCTTCCAAATCACTGGCTATTCGTCCATCTCTCACGAAGTTCTCGCTGCATATCGTATTAAAAAGGAGAGATCTTGACATTGTATCCTCCTACTGTTATAAGTACCCACGAAATACTTCATCATCGGGATCGCAAAGCCTGCTAAGTAAATGTAAGACCTAGGTTGTTTGGATCGAGCCCATGTATTTCGTTGTCCTAGTCGAATGCCTTCCCAAAATGCCGCACAGCAGAACTGACGATAGCGTCACGTCCGCAGCTCTGCTACAGCGCTGCATTCTGCTAGCACACTGGACGCATTCCAACTACACTTTTTATTCACATTCAACAGACTTGATATTTGGAGAAGACCTTTAGGTTGAGAGTGCTTAAACCTGCCCACTAACAAGAATTATTCTCCTTAACTCACTTCTTACTGCGTTCTTGTGCGCAGAATGCAATCAACAACAAAAGCATCACATCAGACGAAGATTTCAAGCACCACCTCTTTACTACCTTATTTCCAGCGACTTGACATATCGTGCCATTTAAACAAATCTCTTATAGATTTATGCAAACATGCTTAAGCGGGTATAGCAAGGGAATAGAATGCCTCCACAACACAGGCCTTGAAGCTCACGAAAAGGTTAATACCGACCACTTGTAATGCCAGTTGCCGATGGGTCTTAAAACTCACTGATTTTGGTATCCCCAGCCCCCATTACTCAACAGACATTTAAACTTCATCCAACCCTGAAGGTGGATACAGTCAGCACCCTAGCAATTCTGACCTCTAGTGAAAATCGCAGACATTGCTTCAGCTGCTGGATGATGATAGAGCGGCTTCGCAGTTGACTTGATAATGCACGAGGCTTTTTGTTGGAAGAAGTTGTGGCACTAGTCATGAGCGAATTAAGCCTCCTTTCTTTCCCGGCAGGTTATTTTATCGTCACCGCCAAAAGACGACTGTCTTTTTCACTAACCTTGTGTAAGGTGGTGCGCTTGCTATCACCAGACTTTGGGTGAATTTAACAGCAATCGACACGGATGTTTCGAAAGTGCCAATGTTGATAATTCCACATTATTGAAGTCATTTTAATGGAATGCAAAGTATGGAGCACTTTCTGCTTACGAAAGCTGTCTCGTGCTCTGTGTTCTATTTTTGTGGGTTGGAAGCGTTTAAGTTCTTCTACGGTTCGCACGTGTAATTTGCCGCGAGCCAGAATCAGCTCATTTTTGAGCTGTGCATCAGCCATTTAAGCTCGCACACTCCAGCTAATGGTCGATTTGCAGGTCCTTGCCTGTCTTCCTCCTGTTTTTCTACTAGTCGCTCTTGCTCTATTCCTGTTTAAGGGCTTCGGTAACTTCCTTTTCCGCATTTGTTGTAAGATACTTGCATCTATTTTTAACCCAAATGACATTCAGATCGTCAAAGAAGAGGATGCCAAGAGGGAGCTCGGAATGATTTGCATCCGAAAGGAGAGGTGACCAAGGGAGCATCTGGTGCGAATTTCATCACATTTTATTCAATGCCTAATTCAACTCTAACTAGATGTTGTCAAATCCCGACACTGCCATTCCAAATCTTGTTAGACGTGGGAAAAGGAGTAACCACTCAACTGAGGCAGCTAATGAAGGGGATTTTAGCACAACTGACCAAAGCTCTATATTTGCTACACCTGCTTTCTTGTTACCGTTGATTTACTTCAACTGTGCAGGTTTTGCTGTTTAGCAGGAAAGCCTTACAACGCTTAAGCACGTCTTGTCCTCCTCTTCCACTTAATAGTTAATACAGAGTTTTGAGCGCCGTTGCACACACCAAGTAGTTTGTCCCCATATATAAACTTGTGCATTTCTAAATGTCCTTTCTTATTCTGTGGGTGGCGGTAATGACACTAAATCCTTAACCTACCAGCTTATTTTACGCTGCCGCTTGCGCTTCTTCGCTTATTTACCAAAGCTATGGACGAGCAACGTCTTCTTAACAATTAGGTCGCCATGGCTTCCTCAAATTCTGCTCTATCTTATTGGAGGTAGCGTGTTGGTACTTATGTTTGGCGTCATTTTCTGCTTTCCAAAATATTAAGTATGAAACCACTTTTTCGCCTCTTCTGTGTTGTTGGTTCACACATTCTCAATCCTGCTATTTGCTAGATGAAAGTGATTGCAGACTCCACGATTGTTGCAATCGCAATTATTTGATCCGTACGGCTCAACATATTGCTAAAAGAATTCCACTTAATTTGCTTATGGCTAATGCTTTAGGGCACTTCAAAGGTCATTTCATTCCACTTAGGTGCTCACATGTGAATAAAGTCATTTACAAACTGAGACACAAATTTGTTTCACCGTATGCCACAGTTATCTAAAAGCTCACTTCTGCTAGCAAAATGTGACGTCAGAGCAATTCCAAACACAGCGCTAAATGGACATTGGAAGTTGCAATGCGCCTCATAGGATTTTAACTGCCAAATTGCCAGCAGTTCAAACATTTCAATTTGTGCTGAGCACAGGCTAATCAGAGGCTTCCGACGTCCAGAGCACAGTGATCTATAAGGAGAGCACACTGAGGACATGAGGACAAAATAAGAAGGATGACGAAGGCGAGGAAGTCGAATTACTTTTCATGGTCCATGGAGTAGGAAAAGAGGTCCACTCCAAGGGTCCTAAGCTTTGGTACGGCAACTCCAAGGAGAATCTATCACTTCTGCGGCATCTCTCCTCGCAATTTTGAGCGCGCGGAAAATGTTATGTGCGTGGCGAGTAAGCAATTTCCAATTGTCCATTAATCCTCTCTCCTCAACGCAAGCACTCACCTTAGCCTCTTTACCCGAATGAACCTCCAAAGAGGCAGGCTAATTCTGAAGGCCCAGAGGAATGCCTAACGAGTACTTCAACTTTGCTGCCAAGCTGAACACATGTTCATTGTTTACATTAATTGAGGTCTGCAGATGGGATGAGCGCATTGATAGTTCTAAAACCTTAGAGAGCTGAGTCTAAGCCGATTAATTAGTCACTGGGTATAGACAACGTCAGCTTAAGTTGTATAAACACCACCAATACCAAACTGCAACGCCCCGCATAACCAAAGAGGGTAGAATAATCGCAAACAGCTCAAAACAATCACAAGCAATCGACTGCACGAGTAATTCTGACTGAGGTGATACTAAATACGCGACCATGTTAACAGTTTAGCCAGCGACTTCGGAGTATAACCCACCAAATGGACGGATAAGAAGGTTCAGATGTATTACTGAGTCGAGTTGGATAGATGCTCGAGTCCGGCTTAATGCATTCATGAGTTACAACAAATGAACGAAGCCGAGACGGTTGGATGAACCTAGGGTGAATGGATACAAAATGGATGCACATTGGGTGATCAAACGTTAAGCATGATTATTAGACAGAGGGAGGAGCGGTAAAAGAAGACAAGGTTAGAAGGACAAATTGTAGCAGTCTTTATTTGCAACTCGATCATCCCTTGCCTAGAGCCCAACCGCCTCGACCTGCGCTCAGTTGTGACCCTGATCCACCTCACAACCCTCGTCTCATGGCCGAACAGAGGCCTGTGTGGCTGCAAGTGAATCATCAGGATTACAGCAGGCTGCCCCCAGCTTCTCTGCTACCTCCTCAAAAGTCAGCTGCAGTTCTCCTAGCCAACGCGAGCTGCACTCAATGTGTTGCATGTTACACCACCTCCGGTGACACACTCAGTGCTGATGGAGACGTCTGCGGTTCTGCTGCAGCTACCATTGGTAATAACTTACATGGAGTGAAAAGTAATCTACTTGAGTTGTACCCAAGAGCAGCTGGATTTCCTCCAGTTGCACACAAATTTCACAAGTGCCTCCAATCTCGCATCAATTTTGCGTTTATTTAACCCCTACATTTAGATTCGTCTGAGCATAAAGACAAGCAAAATTTAGGACATAAGAGCATAAAGACAAGCAAAATTTAGGACATACTTGCATAGTTTGCGCTGCATAAACTTGGACTACTGATTGTCTTGCAACGTGCGATTAAACGCATTATGACATCTGATGCCGCATAGAATACGAATCTACTTGCCGAACTTCGGTAGAGCAACTGTAAACGATGCCGTTGGAGGCCTTTTTGTTCATCATGTCGCTACCGTCTTCCAATGGCTCTGTGTAAACTAGATAAGCTCCCTCCTTTTGCTTTACGCCAATGACCTGCGTGACAAATGCTGAGGAAGACCATAGCTCCTACCTTACCTTCTTGCTATTGCAGCTAAATTCGCTAGTTTACCCAACAGAGCGTAGAATAATCTGATCAGGGTGGGCGTAAGTCTTGTCTTATTTTTTAATATAGGCAATTATGTGAATACATTATTCAATTTGATCTTGTGGGGATTTCACATCTGATCAAAATATCAGACATCCTGCCACTTCTGTGATTTTAAGCAAAGCCTACTTCTCTGCCACTTTGAAAAACTTTCACTTTGCCAGGTCTTTTGGGACACAGTAATAACCGATTAATTAGTCATCGACCAAGGTAAATAGACTACTGGTCTGCAGAGCGAGAACTATCTGAACAATTCCACCACTGCAATTTGCATTGATCTTTGGGCACAATTCTGCACTTCACTACATCAAAGTCGCAAGGCTGACGGTGTGGTGCAGTTTTGGTCAGTGTAACTTGACCTAAACTGTTCTTCCATGCATGTATGTAGCCCCTTTTTTCGCTTGCTTTTGTGTGACACACTTAAAAGCGCATGAAATCAGGTGGTAATAAAGAGGTTATTGCACTAAAAATTGTCAATTCTTCCTTCGTCGAGGATGTGGCCAAATAGGATATTAGCTGACTTCATACTTTGCTTCTTTTCCCTCAATCCAACCTGACTGAGGTCCATGCACAGTTTCGTCAAATAATGTTTTACTAAGCCTGAATGTAGTAAACATTTCGTGAGCAGTTTGGTCGAATTTTCTCCCCTCGGATCTAAATCTTTCATTTGGCACCTAAGATATGCTGGAATTCATTCACTACCAACTTTGAAAATAGCTTTGGATTCCCTTCTTTTAATATCGAAATAATATGCTGCGTACGTCATTTGAAAGTTTCTGTCGCTAAATTGGACTCCTCAACCTCGAATGTGCCCCATTTCAAATTAGCAAATGTTGAGAACCACCGTTTTTCATCTTGGCCGATAGTTCCTTCACCAAATCTCTGCAGCAATGCCATTATTTGTTTGATAACCAACCCTGCAGTAACGTTACACATCGTGATATAATTTATTCCCACATCTATTTGTAGATCTTTTTCCAAGTTTACCAACAGCATTGACCATTGATACCTACCTGAAAAGTGTTGATGCAGTGTCAGTGAATAGTAACTGTCCCACGTAGTACAACCCTTAACCCTTTGGTTTGAATTAATGTCGCTTTGCTGAATGTGTAAGGAAGCTTGAGCCAAAACGAGATGATAATCATTGCAAGACCACAGCCACGGCAATCAGTAGGCAGGTCATTTCTCCATTCAATGAACATTTGTGTGTGGACAGCTGACTGATTGGACACACACCGTAGGCAATAAGGGCCTAATTATTTAATCCTTGTTGCTCTGGTGGTGTTCATTGAAGAGTTCGCTTCCATCTTGATTAGCAGCAATTCCAAACTATTTCTCACCATTGCATGCTTTCAACAAGTCATTCTTTCCCAAAGCAATACATTTACCTATAGGGCATGCAGTTGGCTTGGGAAAAAGTATTGTTCGATATGCGCCACAACAATTTGGTTCGTCCGTTTCAAGGTCGGAACAAGCTTTTCTACAAAGGCTAGAGCGCAATATTTGCCGTCTCTTTGCTAAACTAATAGAGGTGAGATACCACCCCAAGTGCTGCAGTTGGAGCTCCGCAAACTGCAGCAGGGCAGTAGTGCAGTCAGCATTAAATGGGCGAGCCCTATATACCTTAAATTGTGCGCATCAGGATCATATTAATGTTGGCGGCAGACATACCACAGTGGCTGCAGACTTTCCTTTTTGGGAATGAAGTGAGAAAACAGCAATTTGACAACTAATGTCAATTGCATACAAAGAATCGTTCAATTACACGGAAAAGAAAATGTCTGGTTACCCAGGACTTTTGGGATGCAGAAGAGGACGCAGATTACTTTAGTTTGCAAAACGGGGTAAATGATATTCCCAAACAAAATGCTTTTGGATGGAAGACTTTGGTTTCCACGATTTGCTGATAAAGTCTTTGTGCAAAGAAACACTTAAATATTTTTACTTTGGAATCAAGGCGCAAATCAATGCATGTATATGGGTTCGTTCGACTGTGAAGCCGTTAGTCTTGTGAAACGCGTAGCTAAGTGAATGAATTCACATTTTTCCATATGACATTAGCTAGGAAGCGCCACGGTGAATTGCTGAGTTATACCTCCAGAGAATTAGAAACATGATTTCTGCATCTGCGTTGTCTATGGATCGCACTTGAGTGCATATTACACGGGGTGTTGAGCAATGTGCTTAAGAAGCTGGGTGGAAGGTTATTTTTACCTCCTTAGCTTAAATTGTCAAGCACAGATAGATAGATGGCCTTCAATTCTAACTAGACCGCTCAATATTAACTCGATTTTGCAACCACAAGCCTCACACTTCACAATTTAATTTAACTATTTACATTAGACATTCATAAGGTGTTCCTAAGTAATAAGTCATTAAGCTTGTGCAAGAATGGCATTGTAGCGATAAAGCGGTAGAACGATAAATTGGGTATTTCTGTCTCTCTACTTCATACTATCTGTTCGCGATTCATCAACTTGCCCGTGACAAGGAATGCAGCCTATTTATGCAGTGCTTAGCCACAAAACATTCGAGACCTCAAAATGATACTCAAGCTTAGGGTTTGGATTCATTGTTTTGATTAGAGGCATTGCAATTACTCTCATTCGTACATACATGCACACTTTGCATTGGACTCACGCCCTAATGAGTGCGATGCAAAGTAGTTTGATGCAGCGTATGGTCACGCGAAAAAGGACAGCACCGTTCCGTGGATGATTCAGATCAACAAGCACGAATTTAGATCTAAAAGTACAATGATCACGAGCTTCACGTGGAGCGATTAGGGACAAAGCGGCCGGTACATAAGTGAACTCATCTCAGCATTCAAGTCAGTTTCAAAGAAAGCAGAGACAGTCAAAGAAATGGAGTGGGGAAGTTGGCCATGCTCGTATCCGTGAAAGTGGGCACCGTGGGGATGAGGTTGTGAAGAGTTCACAATGTGGGCAGAAGTGGGCGTTGTGGTCTGTGCAGAAGCCGCAATGTTGGTTGCCGTGTGCGTGGCCGTCTGAGCGGAGGCCGCAATGGTGGTCGCCGTGNTGCCGTGTGCGTGGCCGTCTGAGCGGAGGCCGCAATGGTGGTCGCCGTGTGCGCAGCCGTGGGGGTGGTCGCAGCAATGGTGGTAAACCGCAACCACGACCGAGGTTGTGCTTACACCAACGCCTGTGAAGGAGCCGCCGTATGACATGGAGATGAATGAGCTGTTTGACGGTGTAACTAATGCTATTCTCCTTAATTATCGCTTGCAACTACTTTATGAATGATTGGACACCTGTCCTTTTACCTACATTGGTCTTCCCTTTGAATTTTCTGCTGTTGGGTGTACGGGATGAATTGGCAAATCAGAAGTCCTCTGAGGATCTTCAAGTGGAGGCCTTATTACGTGAAGGGGTGCAAATACTGCCAACTACGCGGATGGCAATATTTAATCAACTCATTGGTATGCATGTTCGGACACATTATTCCCTTTATATTAGCTGAAATTCATGAACACAGCCCTTGATTTGCGCTATAGTTTCGGGTGCTTAAAATGATTCTTGTGTAAAAATGCCGCATTTCAACTGGCACTATCTCTGAGGTTTGAATTCATCCAAGTAAAGATATTGCTATCTTGTCAATCTGGGTATTCGTATATGAAGCAATGGTGCACACCTCGCAGGAAGAGTAAGATAGAAAGTTTCATTCAAGCAAGGTTAAACAAGTTGTAGGAAACAATGCAGTGCCAATTTTGCCGAATAAAACAGAACTCATAATTGTCTGGTGTTTTTCAAAAATGGCTAACGTGCACTCCTTTCTTCGTCGCATCGAGACCCCACATGGGGACACAGTGCGATTTTGGAGGTGCAGAACGCCCGACCACGTGATCTTCTGTTCCCATCAAATCGCAAGTATAACAATTTGACTTTGGCCTGCAAAACATTCTGATGCTTTTCAACGATAATTACTTCAACCTGCATGAGAGGTTAACGAATGCTTATCGCCACACCTTTGAAGTCGATATTTATTCAGCGATTACTTTGCTATGGAGAGAGAAAAATGACCTGCTTCTTCTCCTTGATTCCCTGCCTTCTAATGAGTGCACAACATGCCGCAATTCATATTATACAAGCAGTAATATTTTTCATCTTCACTACCTTTATCCATGTACATGGTTGGCGGTCAAATAAGTGGCAAAACTCATTGAACCAAGCAATAGGGCCGGCGGCCTTCGATGCATTCGTGCAAGTGTGCCGGGCAGACAGGACTAATAACGTAGAAAGACGCATTGGTCTAGAGTTGAATGTTCATAATATTTACTTGGAGGGAAAAGGGCGAGATCTGGCTTGTCCCTTGTAGGTGGATTTCACCACAACAACTACCTCCTGCTAAAATGAACCTTTAAAGTAACTTTGCCTACGCGCTTTAGCACATCCAGAAATTTGTCGTAGCGTTTTTTGCATCCTTAGCACTGCAATTATCAGATAGCGTGTATTTCCGGCCTTTCGATGACGGAACGTAGCAGCGTTTCCCTTCGGTCATCGTTCGCCTCCTGAGAGCATGGCGGCTTAAACAATCAGGAAACCGAACGCCACCTCGATTTCAGCGATTACTAATGTGGCTAGAGAGACTATGTTTAACACCTGCCCTCTATATGCTGACGGACTTCCATTCCTCCGTCTGCATTCTCAAAGCCCTCTCTTGCCTTACCACTGCAGCATTTCATCTCTTCGATTGCATTATAGACCATTTCATCGCACATTTCTCGCGAGATCACTTTCTATCCTTGCTCCCACACACCGGTCCTACCAACAAAGGGTCAGCTGTTTGCTATCTTTGGAACGTGAAGGCGATTCGGGCACTATCCAATTACGAAGAAGTACATGGTAAGGATGGATCGTCAAGCACTCATTTTGCTAGAATCAAAGAGAGAGACCGTTCAGTTGGGTCCTGTTGTGGGGAATGGCGGCGATATGATACAATGCAGGAGAGAAAACTCACATTTATGCAGGCGCCTCGTCTTTCAAACCGTTTGCGGCATAACCAGGTAATGCTCCGGTACGAGTCACGCTCCTGAGCAACCCTGTCTAACTTCACTGGAGGAGTACATAGATCACCAACACTGCTCTGGCACACGAGGTTCTCCCTGCACCCCTTACAAGCCCACAACGAAAGTGATCAGCTCGGCGAGCAAGACGACCAGATTGATTCGGTAAGAATGATCAAAATTGCATAGGAAGAGGCTTGATGATGTTGAGATTGTCTTGAACCCCATAGTCATGGGTACAAACCGTGTTCCAGGAGCTGCACTCTTTAACTGGCAAAATTAAATTGCTAAATACCTTGGATACAAGAAACTTGTGCCACGCACCACGTTATGCAAACCTGCTTTTTGTCGAGTCTGTGCTACCTAGTGCTTAATGGTGAGTTTTGCTTATGCATTGAAGGGCAAATCGCAACAATAACCCGGTGATAGTGAATGGCATTGTCTTAGACCACCAATGCACTCTTTCTCAATTAACGGTCGAGAAGTTTTCGACTCCCATCTTCTTGTATGCATTATTAATCCTTACATATCGTCTTATTTCTTGGCATTTGCAGACAATTTGTGGCACATTACCAATCCCACCAGCACCACACGCAACCAACTTATCAATTAGCGCCGACGAACGCAGCTGCAAGCAGAACTAACCAGGTCCTGGCTCATCTCATCTGCTCCAACGAAATATTTGCGTATTAATAGTTGAAAATAAATTGCATGCCATGTTATTAACTCACTCAAATAAGCATGAGCAAGGCTAACGTGTGTAGCTTTCTGGAGTCAGTATCATACACCTGCTACGATGCTACTTTAGTACAATTCACAAACCTTTCATGGCACGGCCTCATCATCAACGCAATCCAACCGCGATCGAGGAAAGAGTCAGCGTGGCACTACTAACTGTTTGAGGGTAAAACAAAACCAATATGGCCATCTGTAGAGGGGGACTCTTATCTCCTCGACCACAAGTGGGAAATGGCAATGAACTGATAACTATGAGGGCAGCTGTCCACTTGGCTGAATGTCACCTGCATCCAGCACAACTACTGGTGATAAATTACTTGAAATTCTATCAATATCCCAACCAGATAATAAACGCACAACTGATATTCCAACCGATCAGTTGACGTAGACATGTCTCTGACGAGATGCACGCAATGTGCTCACGCCCACATCCAAGTGTTTAGTAGGACGTTTAGGGTATAGCAACCGCAATCAAGCCTATTCGATTAGGGGAAATGTGCGAGTGCAACACGGTTCCTGTGATGTTTGAATAAATGACCACAAAAACTGAATCTGAGGTTTTGCTAAGCTTGTTAGCATGAAAGCTTACTTAGTGCTGCCTTACTATCGACATCCTATTCAGCAGGACCCAAATCTACCATGACAGTGGCATCAATGTTCGTGCCGCTTTTTACAGAAATCAGAATCATGCGCACAATCCTCAGATGGGGATAATTTGACGTGAGCGGACCTCTTGTTCACATGCCAATCATTCGTCTTGGTAAGGATATTTGGTGCTATGACGTAAAACATTCCGTTGCTACTCGCATTATACACATTTGCGCATCAAGACTGCAACAAATTCCGCTATGGGTAGTAGGCTCACGCTTTGCACCTGATTGTGCATAGATGACTATCAAAAGCTTTGTAACGAATAGTCTGTTTGTATGGTCAACTCAAAAATTGATTCATTTGAACAGTTGTCGAGTTCCTTCGGTGCGACTGTTATGATCACGATTTTGGCATCACTTTAAGTACGCAACCACGTGATCTCTAATGGACTGGCAGCACCATTATCTTGAGTTATAGCATGCGCTATGATGGGTCTTGTGCCCCTACCATATCCTTCCAAAAGCTGTAATCGTGCATAATTTTGTCTAACAATAAATGCTGAGCATTTAATTTGCAGTGGCAATATTCAGCGTTGAATACGCAAAGACAATGCGCATTAATGCGACCATGAGGGGAAACGGAAACTTGCACAACCATGCCCAAGCACGTGTTTAGCAGTTGCTATTGTAAGCATTGGTGTGATGGCTAAAGCGTATCTAGGGTGCTATTTAACCACTGGTTTTACTAATTCCAGAAATGCAGCAATGACTTTATGCGGTGTCATTGGCGCCCAACCTTGGATTTTAGGGGTCGAAAGCAATAAATCCAAGTCCAAATCTGCTAAGGTGTACTCTTTTTCTGCCACATCAGAGCTTTCATTTCAGTAGTTGAACTTACATGAAAAGATGCTTAGGAAATTGACGTTGCTTATGGGAATAAATGTTGGGGCATAAAGCACTATTCATCAAAGCGTCGCAGATTGGAGTCTGCATTTGCAGAGCACTCAAGTGTGCGAATGTGGGTCGCGATTTTTTCTTCTCGTGGAATGTAATGTAGAAATTCACTGGTGAAATAACTCTTCAACTTTCTTATAATTCGACGGCCACTGTAGGCATGTCATTTTCGTCGGCCAAACTGAGTTGCCTGCTGATGCTAGCATGGGCTTGACGATGATGGCTCTTCTCTATCACGGGAACTCTCATTTCGCTCTTGACATTGGCTTGAAAATTGGTGTAGTTGTTATTTAGATGATGCTCACTTCCTCTTGACCCTGCATTCCCCAATTCTGTTGGTATTCTTCACCATATTGTCCCATCGAACACAATAGGGTGTGGCAGCAATTGAGAAAATTTCTTGTCTGTAAGTTGGAATAAAACCAGAATCGGAGCTGCAGAGGCTGAAGATGAAGCATATTTGAGTTAGTTCTCACTATCTTGCATTATGGTGCCCGACACTTAGCCAAAATGGAGAAGCGCAGGGGCGAATACATCTTTAGGCCGAATCCCGACCTAAGTTGATTATGTTTCTCTGGACAGCAGACACAAAACCACCATAGACCATGCAACGCGTTCTTCTGACCAGCTTACACACTTGTCAATGAGGAAGAATTCAATCGCAATGGCGTGAGGTATGCTCACCAATGCCATACAACGCATCCGCTACATGTCGCATCACTACACGCTATTATATCTCCCACAACTTACTTCACCCTCAACGCTTTTCCTCGCCTCGGTTCATTTTAGCAGTTTGCGCCCATTTTATTCGTCTTAGCCTTCCTCTTCTGAATTCAAAGCACGTCCATGGGCTTAAACATAAGGAACAGGTAAAAGCCAGGCAGCGCTTACGCTGGTGAGAGCTTGGCTCACCTGCCTAGGTAATAAGGCAATAGCGACATGGCATCGCCACAGACAGATGTCCTTATTTGCTAAGGCGTACATATTAGTGGGTGGATGCTGCCTCTGTAAATGGTAATGATTCCTTAACACTCGCTCTAAAGATGTGACCTTAACTGAGCAATGCTAAAACGCAATGTAGCACAATGACTGGGATCTCCACACACTTTTTGTTTTGAAGATCATTTATTGCCTTTCAAAATGAATTGCCAATCCAATTCTTTCTCGCTGAGTGGATGGACTGGTGACAAGTTTAAAAATGGTGTGCATAAGTCACTCCTTAAGGAGCGGAGAAAAGCCGTGGGCAGGAGACGAGTAGGGATGTCAATTTCCTTGAAAAGGTAGTTTCGGCTAATAAATAACTACTGTACCGTAGGTTCGCGGGGCATTCCGGTCCACGGTAGAAAGTGGCAGAAGGAAGAGAAATTAAAACAGACGTTGGTGTAGTTAGTCTGACTCATTGGTTTAGTCTCTGCCACCTTGTGTGGTGTACTGACCTGAATGCTTTGGATTCGTCAGTCGTGATGCCAAATAACCAACAGCCTGCAACTTCTACTCAGCCATCTCATTTTTCTTCTTTCCTTCGTTCCACCTTTTTTTCTCTTATCTGGCAGGAGATCTGAAAATTAGATCCAGCTGGAGTAATAGAGGCGATGCTGAAGAAGTGCCAATGTGCCTCGTGAAGGGAAGATGCAATACGCAATCTGAGTGGCTAGTTCTCATCCATCGGAGTAATTTTAGCTCTTTTTATCAGCATCGATTTCGCCACCTAGAAGAATCTTGGTGATACGTCTTTCCCTGTAGTGCGTCGATGTCTTGACGCTGCTAGTGCCAAAGTGGACTGCTAAACTTGACTCGACCTGAGGAAGGCATAGCAACAAAGACCATTCGCACTCAATTTTGTCAGACTGTGCTAATCGGATTTTCATCAAATTGTGTAGAAATGGTAAATTCAAAGGTCGCTAGTCCTACTCAAATCTTCATCATATTTTCAGAAGAACAGTGTGACCGGAAAGGTCGCACATTGCTAACTCGTTTATAAGCCGGAGCCATTTATTGGCGTTTGCCCTACTGAAGTTGATTGGTTCTGCTGTTCCACCCATGCAGTGGAAAGGTCAGGGACATAGAGCCAATGGTCTGGGGTGGTCTGCTTCCTCTCTTTAGTCTGGAAAATAATAAATCTTGCTATTTTAAACTTTCTTGTGGTATAGTCCTACAACGGTGGCTAACATATGATTGATGAGTGTCACGGAGACACCCAAAGGCCCAAAGTTGCAACTCCAGGATCCTACTTATGTAATTTGAATTAGCTTCGTGCCCTCCCGTTCGAGACCCTATTGCTTACCTAGAGGCGATCACCGTAGCAGGCATATTTTGCCTCCGCTTCCAACCTCAGTCCATCGTAGCCTTTTCCGCTATCATAAATATTTTAGTAGCTTTCGTTAAAGGAAATGTTTTGCAAAGCCTTAAGAATGCTAGTTTAATTGCTTGCACCTTTGTTCTTCTTTTGACTACTTGGTTAGCTAGTAAATAGAGGTGGATGCAGCGGCCAGACAAGGCAGCAAAGCTAGAATCGTCTGTCTGAGGACCTAATACCTTTGCGCCTATCTCTGCATTTACTGACCTGCGTAACTACAGGCTCGTTGATCCCACTATCTATCCACCTCGTGATTCCTACTTTTCTAATTGCTTTGTAGAGTGTACAGGAGTCACTTTGGAGGGCACGCTACAAGTAAATGAAGCTGGCTGAGATAGATCTGAAAAATGAGCCTCTTCAAGTCGCTAGGAGTTCGAAAGGAAGCACGCCAGTCGTGAGACTTGGCAGGGTCGGTAAGAGGCGGTGAAAGTACCCATGTCAGGCTTATGTCCTAAATTTTGCTTGTCTTTATGCTC
>LWMK02000612.1:923-22693 GCA_001693075.2 Taenia saginata
TGACTACATTTCATCCTACAACTACTTCGTCTTCCACTTAGCAGTGTGCACTTTGCCGAACACTCCGTCGTTCGTCAAAGCAACCCACCTGGCGTCAGGGCATGATGCATTTCCTTGCTTCAGACTTGATGGCGAAGCATAGCCGCGATCTCACATTAAACGATTCGATAAAGATAATTTCAAATGCAAAACCTTAAGTTGCTTGATGCGAGACAGCGACGGCATCTTAAAGCTGTAGGCGAACTTACTCCGTGGCAAGGGACAAAAACGCCCGCCAACGCAGTCCTCAGTTGCACGAAACCTTTGTCAAATTGGCATCCAAGTACCCCCATCTAGGAGTCAATGAAGAGGAGCAGAAATGCAAAACCATAAAGATGACCGGATTGACAAAATGCCGTTCCTCGACTAGAAAAAATAGCTAAGTGGACTGTTTTACCGTCTCACACCCACACATACTTACTCAAGGAACCAAGTGAATGCGTTTGCCAAACTTAGAGCTTGAATAAGCATTACCAAACGAATAAGGGGCGGTACATCCCCTAAATGCGGTGTGACGGTCCCCTACACGTAAGTACTGATCATGAAAAACGGAACCTTGTGCTGACTTTTAAGCATAGCACTTTCCTTAGACCAATTGATTAGGCTTTACTGTTTCAAAGTTCTTCTTGAATGCCCTTTGCAACACGTCCCACTGAGTACATACATCTCAGCCATCGTTATCGTCCGGCCTTCTGTGAGCCAACGATCCACCAGTACTAATTGCGTCGACGGCTCATCATACATCGCACACCATAAACGCACATACAGGGTGCAGTCTTTGGACATGGAGTGGTGCGGGTCTGAAAGCTGTGAAATGACCCATGACTAGGCGCCTCCGGAAGAGACAATAATGATATATTCATGCAAAGAAACACGTTCATGGTCTGCCACCGTTATTATGTGACATTCATGCGTCTAACACGACAGCTCTCCCAAAGCTGGTGCAGGAGCCAACCAGTTGTTGCATCGGTCTCAGCCAATAAGCATCCGGATTCAAGTCGAACGAAACAGTAGTGCACCACATCGACACTGACACATGCGTTTTACAAGCCCAACAAGTCCCACCAAAAACTNGGTCCAACAAATGACAAGTAAGTGCAACAAGTCCCACCGAAAACTACACCAACTCCTTTGACCATCCGATTCCCTGCGATTCGATAACATCTCATGTGTAAAAACGGCCAGATGTTCTTTGGACCTGAACAAGTCAACATGAAAAGGATTGTCTGCATATCGTGGACATGTTACATCCGGTAATGTCCAGTAATACAGGCCAAATCGTAACTACGACGCAAAAGTACAACGGCTGCTACTCAAAAGAAATTTTGTCAACAAACAGAAAGCCCAGACAACTGGTTTAATGGCAAGGAATCTCACCGAATCATCTTGTCAGGTCGTATGAACGCGAGCACGATGGAGGCTACGGTGTCATACACGCAAATTTCGAGATCTTAGCAAATAAGGATCACCACCGCAAAAGCCATTTATTTAGGAGATGGTCTTTCGTACACCTCACCAAATTCTAGGGCGCATGGCAGTCAAGGTGAAAGTCAACCGCTAAGGATCACCAACAATCTTAGGCTAGGTTGATAGGGAGAAAAAAACAAACATTCACGTCAAAGAAAAACCATGGAGATTGGCGAGAAAAGTCGAAACTCCTATTTTCTTCCCTTCCGCATGACATCAACGAGGGGAAAGAACCACTCGTGCGCCAGGTCGCACCATCCCTAGAGCCAACTCGGCTTCGCAGCCGCCAGTGTGTGGGCTCTCAAGATCATACCGAAGAACCTCGCCACCAAATCAACAACCCAATTGTCAGGCACCGACACATCAGTGGTGGTAGCAGAACCATCAGCTGTAGTACCCTCGCTTTCAGGTGCAGTACAAACAGCAAGTTAGCGGATGGAGTTTATCATTGGAAAGGAGACATACTTCAGACACACAGCGAGGCACGCGATCATAAACGCGGCGGTCTACGCAAGCACTGAGTACGACACCGCGGCCTATGGAGGCGGGGCTGTCAGGGAAATCGCTGGCAATCTCGCCAAGACAGTCTTCGCAATGGGATCTCAGCAGGAAACTGAACGTGGCATCATCGTGCTGATTCAACGATAGGGAGCCAGACACTGCCTTTGACGCATCGAGCACCTCGCCTGTAAGAACGTGGGAGTTACACTAAGGCAACGAACTGAAAGAGGCCGTTGGGCAGATAAACCCAATTTACCAAGAAACGAAGAGCCAACCGGAATTCCAATCCACCAATGTCTTCAAAGCAACCAACAAACATCAGCCAAAATTAAACGACATGAAGAAGTCGACATTTCCACACAAACACTACACAGGCGCATTGCCAAACCCAAGACGTAGGTAGGTCCATCATTCACAGTTCGCTTTCGCATTGCCTGAAGGATGGATGTAGAAATGTGTTAATGGTTTCTTGTTGAAGGGAACAAAGCCCAATTAACGGCAAGAACAGTGCAATGTTTCGAATTTAGAACGTAGCTATTAGCTTTATAGCTAGCACCTACCTCGCTTCACTGTTGTTTTGACAGGCACTTTACGCAAGTCCAGCCTCATGGAAAGATACTTTAAGTGATTTTCGATTTGAAAATCCGATCACCTACTTAAATCGAAATATGCGTCAAGCAATTTCACTTCTACTTAAAGCCCAACATTGACAACTAGGTGGACGTCTCACTGCTCTGCCAACAAGGCGGTTGAAAGGCCAGTAGGCTAAAGTAACCTTTGGCGAAGATAGGACGCAGAGGACTCCAGGTACACTAGCGGATGCTAGTAAAGGGATTCAACAAACGAACCCCCACGTAGTTGCCCAATGGTAACATTAGCCGTCACATCTACTTAAAAGTAGCGCGCACTGACAAAACATGACAGCATTCTAGAGCCTCCTCACGGAGGAAAAGACACTACGAGTTTACTCTTGGTATATATGCTCCCACACAGAGTGGTTGGAAATATCTCATCTTTTCCCAATTACAACTCACCCACCCAACTACCTAAAGGTCACACGTCATCTACCTTCTAAAGCCGTTCTCAAGGCTAGGTAGCAGCATTTCAACTTTCAACAGATCACGACACATTCAACGGTGGAATGGAGAAACAAATCGGGACTGCACCTTAAAATGCACCCATCACCTGTGCCAACAAACTGCGATCCAACAAAATAGAAACATTTCCACACCTGTTGAGGCAAAATATACCACAGCCGTCACCTGGTCATGCAAATGAGCCGCGTCTACGCAACAGAAAATCTCCATCTCCAATTCATACCCACGTACTGCAGTTCTCTCAGCGCTTCCCCTCCCCGAAGACGATAAGAGACATCATACTCGGGCAGAATACACAGAAGTGTATTTACCATACCAGCGACACACTCCACCAACGCACAAGGACGAGACAAATAAGTCGTCCCACCACCAAAATACGTCATTCAACAAACCATTGACGCATTACATAGTCCACCTCGCCTTGTCCAGCACCGTCCCCCGTGCTCTCCTTGGCAAGGCTACTGCGTCGTCAGTCGCCTCATCCCCATGGTGTAAGCTAGTTCTCTATGAGATGAGACAATGTGCTAACCATCACGCGTTTCCATGACCAGTGGAGGAAATGCAGGCCTGCCCCTGCCAACGATGTCACAACACGACAAATATGGTGACAGAATAATTAAGCTTTGATATAGTTTCCGATCTGAAATCTACTGCCACATCGTAATCATACAAAGACAAGCCCAACCACTTGTCTAAGGCGGTGGAAATACACTCATCACCATCAACTGGCAGATGACCGCTAAACAGCACACACACACACACACACGAGAATCCTGAAATCACACAATTTCGTGTGACATAAGCCGCATAGGCAAGAATCTGCAGAAGCAAATGAAGCATGAAGTCACTGACCACTTTCCGTTTCTCCTACAAATTAATCACACTCGGACAATGAGTCAACCCACTCACTGCACCACTCACATGGACGCCATTGAAATCGCCTCTTCCGACAAGTTACCCATACATGAATACGCGGCAATAACTTACATCCCAAGCCTCAAACATTAGCCAGGCGATTGTCCAAAGTGGCGACGAATCGTACGGAATCATGCTTACATACCAAAGCCTCATAGTGTAATCACACTTTCAACTACTCAACATCTACTACATATCGGCCCCATCTCATACCGTAGTGGTCAAGGCGACTAAATCTAAGCATCTTATATCAAATAAAGACCAAGTAAAACTAATCAATGCAAAAAGGTAAGAACATCTAATTCAACTTACACAACTCTCCTGTTTCGGCCTTGCGTGGCACTCACACACCGCACTCAGTCGCTCATAAACCCACCAAGCACAAAGACGCGTCGCTTATTTCCAGCATGAACGATTAGTGTGCATTAAGCGAAGGAACTTCCGGCAGAGATGGTAGGTCGAATAATCGCAACACCACAGCTGTCCACGACGACGCCGAGTTCAAAGGCGCCCAATGCAGTCTCGGTGGCCTCCCATGGGTCGGCTTCTAAACCCACATTCCTCCCTGCTATTGCCACCGTCGAAAACATAAGACGTTGCTGGTGGCCTGATAAGTCTAGAATGCTGTTAAAGGGCGTCCCATAAACAGCATTGAAGGCATTGGCGGCGGAGAAGCGAGTATCACTCAGTAGTACTGCTCGCCACCAACATCCATCACTCTTGAGAGGATGACAAAATCAACACAAAAATATTGTGCTAGCAAGTCCCACATGCAATGCGCGAATTTCAGAGCAGAAATTGACATCTAGTGCTGTTCACTAATGACTTCATGTTTGGCAGGTTTTCCACATTTCAGCAATAAATGAGGTCCCATTCGCCATGAAACCCTCCTTCATAAATCAACTCACCACATGGTCGCGGGAACAACTTAAATTAATCCCTTCCGTAAATGCTCAGCATGACGAACAAACATGAGCGCCGTCGATAGACAACGAACGAGGTCCCATTCGCCATGAAACTCTCCTTAATAAACTACCAGCTTTCCTCCGTGAATTGCATCCAATAAAAACTTTGCACACATAGATGTACATTTCGGAACATGTGCATACATGTAAATGACTACCAACTTGTACATTTCACGCATTAAATATTGATTACGAGCAAAATACCATAAAAATGCATCTATGCACACAATGAGAAATAAACAAACACTGCAATGAAGAACACACACCTCGAGTCGCTAAGGTAGACAAACATTATTTCAGCAAAAGAAACTGGACCACATCTAATAAATAATTGCATCAATTCTCCTTAATTTCTCTATTTTAGCACCAACACATTCAGTGCCGAAACCCACCACCCTTCTCAAACAGGACAGTAAGCTTTCCTGCCATGCCAACTCTAATCGCGTACTCGTCTCATCACTCTAGCTTGCATCCATGTAATTATCCAATGCGTATGCCAAACGAGGTGAAAACTATCGCAATGCCAGTAAACACACTGGTATCGTCCACGACATGATTTTACATCGCAGAACCAGGGAGACGCCTGTCCAGTGACTCGAGAATCTCGAACTGTCTATCATTCCACAGGATCTTCAAATGTCAACCCACCATCATTGTGGGTTCGTGATACTTAAAAGGGTGGAGAAAAGAAAATCCGGGAAGTGAATTCGAGTACACTGCAAAGCTCAAAACGCAAGTGTAAGTGGCAATAATACCTCAAAAAGCAAACATTCAAGGCGCCCACAGGATGCGACCTGCGTATTGAGGCAAACATTTCCGAACAAGCAGTTGCGAGTCTCCGTGTAACCATTCTTTTGCGTCTGGATCTGCGTTAAACACCAACTCACATCAAAACCGAACCCACGACTCAACAACTATTTGGGCCCTACATAACACGTTTCTCAAAGATACCATCACCACGAAACCAAGGTCACAAAGCTAACAAGTAGTTGAATTGCAAAGTGCCCCATGTCCCCTACATCTATTCCACCAAAATGGAAATGGTAGTGATGAAAATAACCGACATTTCACCAGGCATTAAGCATGAAAGCACCTGGCAACAACTAGTAAAAATGTGACAAAGGTCGACAAGCTCCAACCCATTCTAGCCTGCGAAATTCGTGAAGCAATACACAAGACTAGAAACACATCCAGTGATGATAGGTGATGCCTCCATTCATAGCATATGACACTCCACTACAAACATACATTTTCTCAAAAGGGTTGAAAACATTGTTTATACAAATTTCAGCAAGGCTTAAACTAGAATTACCCAAATTTGATGCAAGCAAAGCCTCTCAAACTAGCATCCGCGCCTGTGAATTACTGCCCAAATTGCATGAGGAAACGAAATCCGAAACGACCGCGACCGGGTTTGATCTTTATAAACTACTAATAAACTGTTTAGGGTAGCTGACTTGCATTTATTGTTTAACAAAATAACCACATTTATGACTTACGAGAATTTTAGCAAATATACACGTAAACATTGACTGCACCAGTAAAAGTTAAAAATATATGCATATGAGTATTATTTAAAAAGTAAATTAAAATATTAATATTCAAGAGAGTCGACTTAGTAAGATGAGGGCTGTAATACCTCGTTTGGACTGCTGGTTTTGGTCGCTTAGGCGGTTACATTGTACTAGCCGGTTTACGGGCCTCCGGGCCATGCCAACTGCTCCCAATCCCTCTGTTTCCAGAGTATATATTCTGTCCAAGTACTGTGCTTTTTACCTTACAGAAAGTCTTGGGACGCTGCATTGGTGGAAGCAGAAAGCAGACCCGAATTTGGTGGATTTCTATCCTGGTCTATACCACTTGTGGCAAAATTGAGAGGTGTGAAATAAATGCATGTTCTACGGATGGGCGAATTTCTGCCATCCCATAACAGAAGGGCTGAGATAGACGTCCACTTTCGGCATCTTTTCTACTCTCGTGTTCTGCAAGAAAGTTGTTAACAATTGAAGCGACACTAGCTGTGAACTCCAAGTCCAGTGAACTGCCAAAAGGAATCAAGCATCCTCCGTTAGCTCTCCTTCCTGCTCTTTGAAAACTAGCCTCCCTTCACCAAAATGCGTACCAACTGAAGTAGAGTCTGTTGGACCCCTTTCGATAGCATCATTTTGTGCTTTGCACACTCGCATCGCGTGAATCTCGTTCCTATGAGGCACAATTGCCCCATTTGCTCAGGGTTCGACGACACCCTTGCTGTTAGACCACTGCATCAAAAAAGCCTAGAATCACAACATGTGTTCCATATGTCTTGATCCATTCGAAAACTTTGATTCAGACCTCCATCATTTCGTTGGGATACATTGTTGTGAGCGAGAAGGACTAAGAAATACGCCTTAGATTCACCGAGTACCGCGCAGAATTGATGGCACTGCAAGAGCACCTGCGCTTGAATCTTGATGACTGGAACAGTTCTCCGAGCACTGATTGCGTTGTGATGGCTGATACGGGAGTCTGACCAGGGGTAGAGTCGGGGACGCTGGTTTTGGTCACTTGGATGGCCAAATTGTACTAGCCGGTTGGCCAGCCTCCGGGCCGTGCCAACAGCTCCAATCCCTCTGTTTCCACAATATGTGCATTCAGTCCTAGTATTATGTCTTCCTTTAACCTATAGAAAATCTCGGGGCACTACAGGTGCTTTCGATTTAATGATGCTGTAGCGTCTCGATGCTTCCTCGAAGGCAAAAGAAAGCGTGGTTCCAGGGCAGAATGCACATATCCTCGAAACAGAGGATTTGGGACTGCTAAGCGTAGCCCGGAGGCCAGCCAGCCCATCTAGTACAATGTGGCCACCCCAGTGACCGAAACCGGCAGTCAGAACAGACAAAGCATTACGGATGCTTTCACACATTCAGGTAGGTGTCCTTAACTTGTTCTTCTTCCTCAGTGTATGATGCTTTGCCAGGATGTACACAAAAGTTCGAGTTACTTTCCAATGTCAAGCCCATATATTTTGCATTAACTTTATTAAGTGATTCTCAACCAACCCAGAACAAAACGGCCTGCACAAAAATAGGTTCTGTGTTGATTTGTGGTTGGCCAAGAAATATGAATTATATTCCTATCGAAAATGGAAAGAGAGAAACGTTGTTTACTAAACAAGGTGTAGAAAGATGACACCACCAATTTGCCCATCTTCGCCTTCCGCCAATATCTATCAACTTGGGTGTTAATGGGAGAGCAACTGTCCCATAGATAGGCGAAGTGTCCAAAATATTACCAAAATGCTATATTTAACGAAGCATATGCAGTTGTCATTTGCTTTTATGCTGTTTTACCACTGTTAACCGTCAATGACCACCTATTAATTAATTAATTTATTAATGTTAGCATTTGCATATTTACCGTGATACACAGTTGTGGGCGTTTTCGTTATACAAACATCTCTCTTATATCTGTTAAAACAAGCATGCATTTATTGTTTCACATTTGGGCAAACATTCACATACTGGCATATCTATGGCCACCTTAACCCCGTTAAAAATGATTTAAGCAATTATAGCACTGGAGGTGTGTGTGGAATGGATAGAAATGGAAGGAATGTTTCAGTGTTTGAGTGGACGAAAGCGAGTGTTGACTAGCTGGTACCGTGGCAGCATAGACTCACGGGCGACTGTCGCCACATCATCCTCCTCCTGTCCTCCTGGGTCTGGCCGCTCTTGGACCAATGAGAAGACGCCTTATGCGGTTGTGCGCGTTGTGATTGGCTGACGTGTGCACGAACGCGTGCGAAGTGAACTTTGTCCGATGTGATGAGGGAGAAATGTGCCTAAGTAGGTGTAGGTGAGGCGGTGTTGGATTGCTTGGTGTTACGTTTCACTGACGAGGGTATGGCGGTTGTTATGGTTCTTAAGATAGTGTCAGGCAAAGCCGCGAAGAAGGCGTCGAAGGGTGAAGGTGCTGAAGGCGAGTAAGGCAAAGGAGAGGAGGAGGAAGTAGAGCTGCGCCATCTGCATCTACAAGGTGTTGCGTCAGGTGCATCTGACACAGGCATCTCGTCGAAGGCGATGTCGATAATGAAGTCCTTCGTGAACGACAACTTGGAGCGGATTGCCGCCGGGTCGAGTCGATTGGCGCATTACAACAAGAAGCTGACAATCATGGGCAGAGAGATTCAGGTTGCTGTGCGTCTGCTGCTGCCAGATGAGTTTGCAAAGCACGCGGTGTCGAGGGGCACTAAGGCTGTGACCAAGTACACCGGCTCCATGTGGATGATGAGATGTGTGTGTGTGTGTTTGTGGGGTGCATTGAATGAGTGATTGAGTGAACGCATTGCACGGTTCTGTTGAGGGACACTACTATTATTGCCACATTCATTCTTGGTTGCTGTAGTGGAAATACACACTTCTGCTACCACTTTTCTTATCCTGTCTCGTCTCCATTGGTGTGCCACTCTGAAGGTGCTAGCATTGATGTTGGCAGTGGTCACGTCCATCCAGGTGTAGGTGAGAGCAGGGTGGGGCGCATTGGCTGACGGGAATGGGGTGTAGTAAGGCGAGCGAAGATGATTGTGATGATTGGATCAATAATGAATAGGGAATGGGGAGAGAGGTAGGCTTTGTGATGGACAGAGTGATTCTCGGTGCTCTCACAAGACGGCTTCAAGGAGGAGATGTTAGGACGGTGTGTTTGTCTTGCAACGCAAATGCGACCTTGTTAGTGCCAAAATTAACAAGTTGATGGCATTAAATGAATAGTGGTAAAACACTACAAGAGCAAATAACTGCTGCGTNTAGGGAATGGGGAGAGAGGTAGGCTTTGTGATGGACAGAGTGATTCTCGGTGCTCTCACAAGACGGCTTCAAGGAGGAGATGTTAGGACGGTGTGTTTGTCTTGCAACGCAAATGCGACCTTGTTAGTGTCGAATTAATAGGTTGATGGTATTTAATGAATAGTGGTAAAACACTACAAGAGCAAATAACTGCTGCGTATTTTCCATTTTATGTAATAATAACAACAATGACGTCAATAATGTAAACAATTCGTACGCATATGCAGCAGCTGCCGATCCATCAACTACCAGGTAGATGGGTAGGGTTCGAATGGCAAGGTAGCTAGATTGCTGATGCTCTCGAGGAGAGACGAGTGAGTGGAGGAGCGCGGAGCAGCACGGAATTGTTGGATTCGATGGTTCAGTATACACAGTATTTACAATTATCGACACTGTTGAGGTGAAATCAGCTTGTTATTTTAAATGAAAAAACGAATGCCCCATGACTTGGGCCACGCGAGATGCGGTCATAGCAAATGCAGTTTTTTAGTGGAGTACAGCACGATGAATAAAGTGGCCAATGACAGAACATGTTGGCAATGAAGAGCTAATGAGATATATGAAGTGGATGGGGTGTTGCGTGGCCAATAAGAAGTGTGTCTCAGTGTAATAGGCGGCGAGAATGGAGTGGAGGTGGTGCGTTAGGTAGCAGGAGCACGTTTCAATTCGTTGGTCGGAGAGAATGGAGTGGAGGTGGTGCGTCAGGTGGCAGGAGCACGTTTTGATCGGTTGGTCGAGAACGAAGGAGTAATAAGTTGAGGAGGCAACGGTTGCAAGTCATGGGCAAAGGCAAAGACGAAGTCGGCTCAGGCAGGTCTACAGTTCCCCGCGGGACGAGTGCACCGACGATTGCGTCGCGGCAACTATGCGTAGCGTTTGGGTGCTAGAGCACCGCTCTACTTGGTCGCTGTGCTCGAGCACCTAGCTACCGAGCTGCTGGAGTTGGCGGGCAATGCGGCGCGTGACACCGAGAAGACGCGTATCATACCTCGTGAACTGCAGGTGGNCCGCTGTGCTCGAGGACCTAGCTGCCGAGATGCTGGAGTCGGCGGGCAATGCGGCGCGTGACAGCGAGAAGACGCGTATCATACCTCGTGAACTGCAGGTGGACATTCGCAACGACGAGATTATGAAGAAGTTGTTAGGTGGTGTGACCATCGCGCAGGGTGGTGTGGTGCCCAACATGCAGGCTGTGCTGTTGCTGCAGAAGACAGAGGAGCCGGTAGGCAGCAAGGGGCACACAGTGCAAGAGCATCCTCGCAAACAGACAGACTGACTGGCTGAGTCTGCGACCATGAACGCGATAACGGCTTTCCTGAGGGCCGCCACCGCAATTCAGATTGTTGGCCACTGGATGTGTTAATACATGTGTTGATGATACATGAACTAGGGTGGAAAGTCGTGAGATAAGGCACGGCCATCAGTACAGCTCAGTGCAGTCTGATCTACGTGCAGTCTTAACTATGAATGCAGTAAGGTAAAGGTGTAAGCATGTGATGGACAGCAGACATGGGCAACCGAAATGGCACTGATGGGGGCTAACTCGGTAGGAAAAGGAGATAGTAGAAGCGCAAATTTCACTTTGAAGGATGTCAAGGTATGAATAAAAAGGGGGATGGGGAACGAGCTAGTTCTGGCCTCACTAAAAGGCAATGAGGAAGGTAGGTACATAAATGTTTGTCTACGGACCTATTAACTGTAACAAATTAGATAAACAGGATGCGGCTGGACGTGGTCGCGTGTTACGTATAACTCATTGGTTTGGAAGAATGCAAAGATAATGGGAGAAGAATGACAGACTTACAGCGGTGACACTGGAGTGGAACGTGAGAGGGGATAAGAATGCATGAGGGTTGTATTCCATTCCCCGATCTGAAGGCGTTAATGGTCCCTACGTTTTCACGATGAACCCTATAAGTCTTCCTCGTAAATTCTGGGGCAAATGAAGCATTGCTAGAATGATTAAATGCGAAAAGATCAGTGCTGATTGCATGCTGGGGTAGAGAGACGAATCCAGTTATGCCTTATCTAACCGAGCCAACTTCACCTTAGCCCCCTGCAGTGCGTCCACAGTGGGTAAGCAACTGAAAGCACACGGTTTTGATCCTGAACGTCTGCTACTTGTTTCATAACTGCAATAAGAATCATGAAGATGCGTAAAGATGATGAAAGCATGGGTGTGGTAAAGAGCAGAGCGACTCACCCATAAATATAGCTACGGAACCTGCAAATGTAGGTAGCCGGTGGGTGGGTGTTTCTGATTCTGCGCCTTCAATAATGCTCGCTTCTAAATAGAAAGGAGAGTGGGAGTGGCTCGACCTCTCCGGCACGAGCTAAGAAAAGCATTTGCTCTGCTACAAGGGATGAAGGAGTACGGTGAGGTGGACGAAAAGAAGGGAATGGATAGTGAAGAGATCAATAGGGGAAGCGAATGCAATAAAACAAAGCACTATTGAGTTCTAATATCTGTATAGATTTCGTGATTTGATTTGGCACATGCTGTAACATAATAATTCTCTTTTGAACTCCTTAATTCTTCCATCAAACCAGCTATTCATACATTTGACTATCTAGCGAAAATCGCGCAACTGCTACTAAAGTTGCTCAAATATTGTTAAAGACAAATTGTTATAAAGCCAAAGCTGGGATGCTTACTATTGTCACACAGACCCCTCTTGATGGTCTCAATTAAGAGCACTACAATTTGAATAAATATTTGGTAGGCTAGTAAAAATGGGGAAAAGGAAAAAGGCAAATAGAGTGGTGTCATGACTCACCCTTAATTTCCACGAAGTCCGCCTTGACTCTCTGCATTAGTGCATCGACGTTCTTTAAGCGGAGGAGGGGACGATGGTGGAGAAATAGAAGGGCGTATAGTGCCAGGACGAAACGTAGCGGAAGAGGGGCGTATAGGATGAACTGGGTAATGAGGAGGATAGTAGTTGAGAGAATTGCGACCAACAGCATGTCTAGCGTTGGTGTGATTGAATTCTTTTCGTCGCATGTGTAGAATCGAACAGTGGCACGTGCTGCATGCAGCGTGACGCGTGGTCTATTGTAGCATCGTGTCTCTTGGCCCAGGAAACAATGCTATCACATTAACTTTGGTTTTTATGTGGCACCAGAGTTTGTGTGCTTCCGCGCCTTTTTATCTTGGTGCTTTTTATTAGTAGGCGGCTTAGTAGCAGATTCAGCTGCTGATTTGGTCTCGACCAACCAGCATGGGCGGCATGCTGACTGCTCATTTTAATGACCTGAGAGTGATCCATTGGATGCTGGTTGCCTGCTCACCCATCAAACTGACTGTTGCCAGCTTGTTCCTAGGAGTGGCTCATTAGCGTAGCACTCTGAGTTCTCATTTGTGCCATAGTAACCTGAGGCTACATGGAAGAACACTACCATCGGATATGCGTGGAGTCTAGGAGACTGTTGGTGTAGGTCGAAAGGAATGCCACGGAGCGAAAATACGGCTTCCAGAAACTCCAATTTTTTGTGTAGTCGAACGCACAGCCAAAGGACAAACCAAGTTGCAACACGGAAACTTCCATTGGATCAAATTGCAGCTCTTTACGAATAAAATACTAGAGCATATGCTCCTTGTGGGACTTTAGTTATTCTAGAAGTGTTGAGTGGGAATCGGATGGGAATTTTGAGCCTTTTTAGCGTAGTGACGAAGGGATGGTGTGGATGCGTATGCTTGGATTTGCTATCGGTTACTCGCTTAAGGCCGAGTTGCCCCCAAATGAGCTAAATTTACGAGTAGTCTGCATCGTTTTCACACATTCATCTGGTGACCTTTATTATGCCTATATTTTATCCTAACTGCTTGCCTGTTATTTGCAAGTGATTTGTTGGTGCTCGTTGGGGATTTAAGCCGTGCCTTTGCATCTATTTTGTTAGATGAATTTGCTGCCTTTTTAGGATTTTCTACTTCTCAACGCACTTTTTAGGCACCTCTATTAACGCTTCCATTTTCCACAAGTAGTTTCGAATTTCCAAGTGTCGCCTCGCAGTAGCAGAGCCAGAGACGTGTGCTTGTAAGGTATTTGAAGCAGTGTTCATGTCTAGAGCCCCTAAGGAAGGGAAAGAATTGCCTTACTTTATCAGCCTCACAAAGAAGCAAATGCTACAACCTGGATTTTTTGTGTGAGCGAGTGCATCTGGTCGTATCAGCCTGCCTGTAAAATAAGTAATAGGCTGGTTCAGGGATCGGAACAGGTGGCATTGTCAGTACTAACCCAACTCCCGCAATTACTACAACTCCAAAACATACATTCTCTGGTTTAACCACTTGGACACTATTCCAATGATTTAAGTGCTTGAGTGAACACTATCCCTAGGGCGGGCAGCCTTCACACTCGGGAGGCCACAGCTCATTACAAAAACCAAAACTGCCAGAAGATTGAAAATGAATGCAAACTTAAGAGAGTCTTCTGTACAATCGCTTGAACGGCCCAACAGTGCGTGACGTCACAATGCGGACGCAAATATGCGATTTGCCCCGTGGATCAAGAACAGGTCATTCTATTGGCTTGCATTTTATTCGGCATTTCATAGGCATATCATGTGTGGGTGTTGATGTGATCTATCTCTGGAATGAGATGCTGCTTCAATTCTGCTTCATTTTGATGGCAATGGCAATCTTGCATGGAGAATTGGAGAATTGCCTTTTAATGATTTACGCTGATTAATACACATGCAGAAATATTTAAGTAACCAGAATAGTTGCAAAAATTTAGTAAATTTGGAGATGAGTTATATTTTGTTGCACTACGCCACATTACATGACAGTCAAGTAAACTTGGTATTATTAAGCTAATTCATTCGATTCATTCAGATTTCTTTTTTGCTTACCCCCCTTCGCACCCTTTCTGTTCATCTTCTAAGCACCTTCAAATTTGCAGCTACTTTGCTGCGAGCAGGAGTTCGTCCAGCATAGTTTGCCTAGTATAGTTTCAGTACATCTATCTGCATGGTTCACGTGTGGGCTGAACCAACGCTTGTGCAGGGAACTCGGACATATTGGCGCATATTTTAATTTAATTCATGTGATACATAGCTACATTTAATGTCTCTAGTAGAGAAATAATGACGAAATGCATTAAAACAAAACGATGCGATGTGTATCAAATCTAATGATCGATTAATTTTCCAGCTAATCCATGGATGCAGATGCTTTCGCCTTTCCTTTGTCGGAAAGCCTACGCAGATACGAATGCACAATTCATAGAGTTCATTGTTTTGTATTTGCTGCTCATGTATAGCCACTTTCAGCCCACTGTAAAAGAGGTGTAAAACAGGTGTTAAAGGCGAATTCATACAAAGCGTCTAGCGTTCCGCTCTATTTACTTACAGTCTCGAGGGCATTAAAAGACAAAACGGCGGTTTTTAGGTCTAAATTAGGCCTAGTAATCCGATTTTAACTGCTAACCATACAAATGAANTGTTCGCCTGAGGTGGGACCTGCCACCTCAGCCCGACGGCCTTATTATTGGCTATCGTATCGCTTGGAACCTCGGTTCTACGTGGCAGGACACTTTAGATCTCCTCCCAGTTCAGAGTTAGACCTGCGAAGGTTTGCACTCAGGACAAACCATTCTTGCCGTTGTCAGTGCACGCACTAGAAAGGGAAGTTTGAAGGAGCTTGAGTATCTTAGCAGCGACAGTAGGGTAGTGAAGGCAACCACACCGAGTCTAGATGCAGCCAAGTGCTATGTACTTGATTTACCAAGTGCCTACTTATTGCTTCAGTTTGACTAGATTTAAACATAAAAAGCCTATACCAATACCCGTTTGGTACGACTGGAGTGATATTGTAGATTTACTTCAATTATCTCCTGCTAAGAAATTAACCTCAGACAGTGGAACGAGCGATTTGGTGGTATAGTATAGGCAATCAGCAGTTAGTTGATATGTAGGTGCAAAGAGAGACCTACTATTTCTTATAGGAGAGGAAGGAGCACCAAAGAATAGCAAGTCTACTCAGACTCTTGCAACTATAATGAATGATAGATCGACCCAGATATCCACAGTCAAAACGAAGAGCAAGTCTACTCAGTTTCCCCAAATCGCAACCAAAAGCAGGTCCACACAAACTCCTGCATATGCTACAATGAAAGGACCTGTTTCGAATGCTGCAACGATCATTTAAAGAAATTCTACCTTAACGGATCTGTCTCCACCCCTCTGGTCACTTTAACTCTATTTGATTCCATGGTTCCGGTGCTCGAGTAAACCCCTCGTGAGCTAGTGCAGCTTACCAGCTACTTCCCCTGTTTTGATAAGTACAGTTAAAAATTAGCGGTCGCTAAACCTGTTGCCTGTTGCATTGCAAGTTTTGTTAACTCAGAGAATGGTGATTTTGGGGATTGTTCTTCTTTACTCTTGATATAGGGAGAGATCACATTAACCATTCCTTGAATGGCGTGCGCAATTCGTGATGCAGCGGCTTGTTACCACCGATGTTCAAACGGTCTCACTTCTGTGACGTGTTGGGTAAAACGCCGTAAACTTTACATGAAGTAACTGATTGTCCTGCTTGTGTTTGCCAATTAATAGAGATTAGAGACCACTANACCTGTTGCCTGTTGCATTGCAAGTTTTGTTAACTCAGAGAATGGTGATTTTGGGGATTGTTCTTCTTTACTCTTGATATAGGGAGAGATCACATTAACCATTCCTTGAATGGCGTGCGCAATTCGTGATGCAGCGGCTTGTTACCACCGATGTTCAAACGGTCTCACTTCTGTGACGTGTTGGGTAAAACGCCGTAAACTTTACATGAAGTAACTGATTGTCCTGCTTGTGTTTGCCAATTAATAGAGATTAGAGACCACTACAATAACTAGGTTGTCTTCAAATCCAAATTGATATTCCTGCATAAGGTTTTGCAAGTTTCCATTGTCAAGGTTACTTAGCAGTGTTAATCACTGAGTTGATTGAATGGGTGAGACGCAATAAGGAGCAAACTTAGGCTTAGACCCAACCCACGCAAGCACGCACACCTAGCCTACATTGGTCATCAAAAAGCGGGATACGTACACGCTGACCGACATGCCTGGTGAGGCAACTAGAGGCATCAGATGAGGTGTTTGGGGGTGCGCTACTAACTAAGCATTCCTAGAAAGGCAGTGATTTCGTCTCACGAAAGTTAAGAAAAATGAACAGCTTAAGCTCTCAGCAGGATTATTGTGAAAAGAGCCATTTTATAACTTGCAAAATTACCGTACAGCACCATCTAACCTTGAAATAGTAAATAACTGCAATTCAGCACACACACGCAAACGACCCGTTGCAAGAAGTACCAAATGCTCAACAGATTAAGGATAATGTTAGGAATTGGCGGTGACGCGACAATGGATGGAAGTAAACCGTCATTCAGTACAAATATCTAGCTATTTAGATACGAAACGTCACCTTTTTCTCACATCGCTATGAGGCTCAACATTCCTCACTGAATAGAACTGCACACCCCGAAAATCGCTTAAGTTACGCTAAAGCCTCACGACCCAGCATTTTGTTCCCAAAGGATACTGCCTTGATAAGATGAAAGTTTTCGTACATTATTTGACTGCATGATCAACAAGACAAACAAACCAATTTCAGAGTCCTGAACTTTAGCTTCGTGGCAAGGCCTTTGGATCACGCAAAATAGCCTTCCAGCCCCTCTGCACTACCGTAAGTGGAATGTTAATTTACGCTACTTCGGCTTATTACAGCCGTGAAGAGCTCAGAACAACGCGTTTCAGATCCGCTTTTGCGAATAAATTGAAACATATTTGTTTAACGGGTTTACTGATAGTCACAACCAAATAAAATCTCACTCATACAGTTGCAATTAGCAGTTGACAATTTGCCCTTTTGGTAGCGGGTTGTGGTCAAGCCAGCAGCCAGCTCTGCAACCAACTTAAAATTAAAGCAAACGAGGGAGATAAGGGCTTGCAAGAAATGATGGAGAATGTTGCAACAGTACAGAGGACATCACTTGCGCTATCGACTATTTCGTAGGCACCCGTGCATCAGTCATGCTACCAGTGTTCGTATCAAGTTTACTATCACACGCGCCATCTCACATGTCATAGCAGCAATGCATTGCCTCTGATCGGAGGAGAGAAAGTGGCAACAAGAGTGATTGAAGGAAGGGTTAGGAGAAGGGTAAAATAAATGTGAAATGCGAATGCGTGAGAACGTAAAGGTGAAGTAGCGGGAGGTGGGTGGTAGAGAAAGTAAAGGGGATAAAGGGGATGAAGGGAGGTGAAGAAGGCAGAAGGTTGGTGATGGTGAGGCGGGTCGATAGTTTAGAACGACATCCTAATAACGCCTTTCAATAGGCGTGGTACTATTTCCACCAACTCCTCCTTTGGTATGGTTGACTGCTTTTTCTCCTCCAGTGTCATATTCGATAGACCATCCACCAAACCTTTTGCTATTCGTTGTTGCATAGGCACAGCGCTACTACAAGCAGCGTGGACGAAGAACTTCGCGAGTCCGACGGGATTCGAACCCGTAGTCTTCTGATCCGTAGTCAGACGCCCTATCCATTAGGCCACGAACTCTACAATAATCGTTCTACGGTTAACCATTATTCCCTCTCTACCACCAGCACTTACTACAATCAAGCAGCACACCTCTTTCTCACACTAGTCTATTCATTTGCGACGGCAATGAGGTGGTGTCATTAACTTCGTTAGTATGAACCACTTCTAATGCTGGTGACGCCTGTAGCAGTGGAAGTGGCTGTATTTGCAACGGTTGACTTATGAAACAGACGTGCCAGCCGGCGACGATGTTAAGGAGGAGGGGTAGGAACCACCCTACTTGCCTTGGTGACAACAGCGGTGACTGCAACATTATTTGGTGGTCAGCGATGGGGATTTCGAGTTACGAGGCTCAAGCTCGTATCCTGAGGGAGCTAAAGAAATCGGTTTTTATGGTTCGCTTCCACCCATGCATTGCGTGCACAGAACCTAAGCCGCATGCAAACAGTTGCCGAGTAAATGCACGGTTTTGATTTTCAGCTGTTACTATTGACGCCTTTTTGGTAGCTTTCACTACCATTACAGCCTAGGGGTTCAATGTTGTAAATGGACACTAGTGTTTTTAACCCTCCTCCTGCAGCATGTGTGAACAAGTGAACAAACAAGTGATGGATTTAATGAGCGCATGCATTGCTAAGTGAGTGGACGCAGCGTTGCAGACGGAGAGGCGGTGTAAGAGGTGCTATATCAGGATCTGAATGCTGATTTGCAAGGCCACAACGTGATATCCTGATCACAAGACAATTACGGCACCACTGCACTCGTCATGCGTAATGCGTCTCTGTAAATTGGTATGCTAACATCTTTTTTAATGCAATTCACTTCTTCCAACTACCTTTGCGATCTTCTTTGCCCGTTCATGCTCCTTAGCGTGCGCATCTGCTGCACCGTAGTGCAGGCCTATTCTCAAAGACCATTCTTAAAAGTGAGGCTTGAGGAGAAAGAGCGTAGAGATACGGATCAGATCAGCTTGGCTTAGCTTAGCTCATCCTGGATTGTTTTCTACACATATTTTGCTAGTGCGAGAAGCGTCCTTCTCATTTGTAGCCTTGCATTATTTTCCGTGGATTTTATAGAATATCTCTGTAGTTAGAAGGCCAAAAGGTTGTTGATCAGGCCGCTATATTTTCAGAGGAGTTCATCTTTGACTGATGCAGCAGTCTGTTATTCAACATGTCTTCCAATTTTTGCATTATCAAGGGATAATGCTACTAGAATTGCCTACCTTTCAAGATGGCATAGCGCACCATAAGAACCGATTTCTTTAGGTCCCTCAGGATACGAGCTTGAGCCTCGTGACTCGAAATCCCCATTGCTGACCACCACATAATGTTACCGTCATCGCCGTTGTCACCAAGGCAAGTAGGGTGGTTCCTACCCCTCCTCCTTAACATCGTCGCCGGCTGGCACGTCTGTTTCAAGTGTCCACCAATGCAAATAAAACTACTACCACTGCTACTGGCGCTAACTAACCTTAAGTGCCTTTGAACACAACTTGGTCTAGAGTCTGCTGTAAATGGCAGCGCTGCATTCCTTTTTTTCAGACTCTATGTGATTTGGCTTAGGTGGAATGATGGTCGCCATGGTCCAAAATAAATGTCAGACAGGCCAAATAAATAAATAAATAAATCAAGTGGCATTGCTCCCTGAAATTAATAATGCAACGAGAACTTAAATTCAAAGAGACGCTGTAAAGCCAAACGGGAAATAGTTACGCAACAGAAATCGGAGATAAGTCTGCAATTCCTGACGCAGCAGTCGCCTTTCTGATTGCCATGGGCTTTACTTCTGTGATGCAGTCATTCCAGCCAATGTCGGTGATAGGAATGAATTCCTTATCGCAACAAGATAAATTTACAAGTACAGGAACAGTGTCAGGTGGTAGCTTTTAAACATTTTCCCTAATCAATTCACTTAACTAACGCATAGCTTTTTAACCGCCTACCAAAAGTTGCATTGTGTTGTGCCAAGAAATGCACAATTTTCTTACTGTAGTGCAGAATCATTTAAGAGTTAAAAACACAAAGCACAAAATTAGCATCTTTGACGCTGCATTTATGTGCCCCTGTGGGGCTTCATTTACCTGGTTATGCATGTGCATTATTTTGCGCATTTCCTCACTTGGAGTCAATGATAAGGCCTGCACTAACAATTCGATGACTTGAATGGTGTTGCTGACTGCTCAAGCATCAGTTTCACGACAAGAAAACTGGTGGGCCTAGCACCGGAGACAATGCTGGGAAAGGAGAAAGCACCGTGCAGTACTCACGTTGATATAAACGTGCTGTTATAAGGGAAGCAGGAAGTCAATTTACATCCCGTGAGAGACGAGAACGTAGAATCAACAAAGGTAAAGAGTGGCTCAATATTCAGTCCTCCTTAAATGCATACCGATTTTCATTGAACATAACCAAAATAACCCCTCTTGCAATGGCCCTGTTTGGCTAAATGGTATAGGAGCCAGAGCGTATGCGGTAAACGAGAAGCACGCTGCACTTCTTCCGCTTTTCACAAAGGTCCGCCATAGCGACGCCAAAACTATCTGATCTTGAAGGAGGACAAAGCGATTGTTGCTCACATCTTACATAATTCAGTTCTAACATTTTTACGATTTACAAATAAAATTTGCCTTAAGGGATCTTCAGCAGCCACCCTTTGCTGAAGCTAAGAATGCATGCGTTGAACAAACTTCGACGCACTTGTTCCTTAGCGCTAGATTTGACATTCAAAGCTACCAACAAGGCAAGTAGAATCTGCTTTCTCAGGAAATACTGACTAGGATTAAAGAGGCAGTAATGGACGGTAAAGCTCGCCTCTTATTTTGCTTTCGTTTATTTGCATAGCACGGAGTCCAGTGCCCTTCAGTGTAAGATAGGTTACCGTAGATGATCAAAAAGAAATAAAACAGAAAATAAACAATTGTGGTTCCAATTTTATTAAGAGTAGCGCTTTGCGATACGATGCCGGACCGCTCATCATGAAATATTATTATGTCCTAAACTTCATTCAGTCAACGTGCTGATGAGATATGACGTGGCGCAATGCGATGTGATGAGGTGTTTAACTTGCCGCATGAGCCCAGGCACGTTCAAATAATGCTTCACGGTCAGTTTTGTCTCTCCTCGGAGTTTGCAAGATTTGATTTTATAAAGCTCTTTTCTAATTGAGTCATCGAATTCTGTGGATAAGATATGCAATTTTGCAGACGTTATATCGCTACACAAAAGTCACTCAAACAGTCGGCACCACATGTCAACAAATTTAAAAGATATTCAGCCGAGATGATAAACAGACTTACTGGGTTGTGCTTGTTGGGCAAAAGAATACCCACAGAGGTGATTTGAACTTATGTGTTCCTTCGATGCACCCAGCGTCGGGTAATGTGCAAAGCACTCTGCACAGTAAAGGCGTACTTCCGATACC